>CM064487.1:1975854-2050230 GCA_032716605.1 Paralithodes platypus
GCTATGTGCATAAAGAATACAATAGGGCAAAGCTACCTGTAAAATGCTACCTGTAACAATCTTTACACTAACGCTCTAAACATTCTGGAAGTGGGTCGAAATCTTGTGATAATACCTCACAGCCGTATGTTTCATCCGATTCATTCCGTTCACACAAGCTTATTTACAGGTCACCAGTGTAAAGATTGTTTTTTGTTCGAGTGTACGTTAGAGGTAATTTAGGTGTGTTGGAAAGAAGAGTGCTGTGCTTGTTAAGTGTAGTGATATGAATAGGAGGAGGTGGTGTTTGTGAGAGTTAGCTGGATTACTCTATACGTAGGTGAGGCACAATTAGAAACAATGAGGGAAGCCAGGTAAATGCAACAGGAGTTCCAGCAACTCCTTATCATATGCCTATGTGGCCTCCCCTGGGTACTGCTCTGTTTGGGTGGTGCCTACAATCTCTCCAATACTTAGCAGGTTCTATTGCTTATCTAACATTGATACACAGTTTTTTAAGGAGGGTTGGTTCACTTTTTGGTCGTTTTTTTTTTTTTTTTTTTTTTAATTAATTCATTATTTTTCTAGTTTCCTCCGTAGACCTCCATCAAACATTAAACAAATCCATTAGATATCCCTTGTACTTTGTACATTTTTCTGTAGAAAAATGTTCCGGTTCTTCCAAAATTACAGGCTCACTGTCTTTCGCCAGGAAAAAAAATCGACACTTAAATTGCACAAAAGGTCTTAATATTGACAAGAAAATGGGGTGGAAGGTCTTAAAATCGATAAACTAATAGGGCAAACATCATCAAATCTGAAAATTAATGGGGCTAAACATGAGGGTGAAGGGGGTCCAGAAAAAAACCCGGCTACCTCGCCCTTAAGGCGTTTGTCAAGGAGAAAATAACATAATTAAAGGTCAGATACGCTAAATTGAATTATAAAACTGTAACAACACCATGACAATCTGTACAACACCATGACAATCTGTACAACACCATGACAATCTGTACAACACCATGACAATCTGTACAACACCATGACAATCTGTACAACACCATGACAATCTGTACAACACCATGACAAACTGTAACAACACCATGACAATCTGTACAACACCATGACAATCTGTACAACACCATGACAATCTCACTGCGGTATGAAATTGGGGCAACCCCCCCCCCCCCATTTGATATCCTGTAGGGAAGAGAAGACGGACATCTTTAAACTTGGACGCCATTTTGTTGTAGAAATAATCAAACAAAGGGCTGATAAATTAACCTTTTCATGCACCGGGGGGGGGGGGGGGGGGTTGCCGTTTAGTACTCAGACATAGACTTATCTTAATCTTATAATTACCTCTCCCAAATTAGCTTTATACCAACAGCTCGCTCGAAGACGACTGCAGAGGTTGAAGTAACTAAACTAAAGGATTCGAAACACCCTTGATGGTCACAAAGGCTTTCAACCCTTTCAGACTCATATGACGCAGAGGTTGCCAGATTAGCAATAAGAAATAGAGTTCTCTCACTCTTATAATTACCTCTCCAAAATTAGTTTTCTGCCCACAGCTAACTCAAAGACAACTGCAGAGGTTGAAGTAACTAAACTTAAGGTTTATAAATACCCCTGATGGTAACAAAGGTTTTAAAATATCCTTAATGGGCTCAAAACTGCGTCATATGTCGAAGAAGGTTAAGTAAATCGTGTACTTGTGTGCGAAAGGCTAAACTTTGACCTTCTAAAACTTATACATCCAAAGACAACATTATATCTTCTGTACCAGTAGTGTCAAATATATTATTATGGATATGGAAATAACTAAGTGTCAAAAGAGAGACAAAAGACACCAGTGGCACCAATATGGCCGGGGTGGGTCGATGGTCCATCCCCTTTTACTGTAGGGTCGCTACAGGCCGGCCCCTCTGTCAAAGTGATGTTCCAAAACCACAGGAGACTAGTAAATTCGCGTAACAGAGAACTCGCTTTTGTTCATTCTTTTGGAGTTTTCGGACTAAAAAAAAAAGTATAAAGATAGAGAGAGAGAGAGAGAGTAGAGATGGATAGATAGATAGATAGAGAGATAGATAGATTAGATAGATAGATAGATAGGTAGACAGATAGACAGATAGATAGATACATACATACATTTACACTGAGTATGACTCCAGTGTATTATTTGATTACATAATCAATTACAATTATCTGTAGCTTAAGTGTTTTCCTAATTAACACACCATTCCGGACAACAAAATCTCGCATGGTATTAGACTATATACAGTATTTGTATCCCTTTCAGTACAACGGTGGTGTAATGGCCAAGGTGTCTAAAAATATGTGTGTGATAACCCGGGTTCGAAACCTGGTGGATCACATATATGCTTTCATTAATTTCATTGGAGGTGTTTGGTGTTGTGGTGAAATTAATAAAACATAGATAACACACTCTCTCATTAAATTGTGGATATTATTAGACGATTGTATTCAGCTTGGGGAGGTGTTGTACGTGTCATAAGGTTAATTGGGATCGACATTACCAGTTTGCTTCCTAGAGGGCCATTCAGAGCTACGTGAAATCGACTACAGATAGCCAGAATATAATGGAGAAAGTGGAGAAAGTTGCATGAGAGAGAGAGAGAGAGAGAGAGAGAGAGAGAGAGAGAGAGAGAGAGAGAGAGAGAGAGTTCATGTTTCTCGTCATATACTCGTGCACATAATACTCAGGGTAGCAGGTTAGGGGGTACTGCGGTCAATTTAACCAACCCGACCTTCTTCATTACCTTATAACACTATCTACCGCAACGTCTTGGGGGTTATTATGATATTTTGTTTAATTATTACTGAGGCTTTAATGTATCTCTTGAAACACGCAGACTACGAGTTCAGCTCATTGAAGTAATTAAATACTCAATATAAATAAAACATGCAACCATGGCTGGAAGTTAGAATTGCAAAGGTTCAGCATTAGTATTAAATTGTGGAAACTTTGTCACGTCTCAGATCTGTTCTACCTAGAACAGACTTTCCTCAGAAGTTGTAAACAGTAGAGCAGTTCAAAAGGAGAGTAGATAGTATAATGTCCTCACTCTGCAATAGGGGTAGTAGTGTATCTCCCCCGAAAAGACCGCGAGCTCTATGAGATACTAACACTTCCTTGTAACTCTCTCTGGGCGAAAATAGTGAAGGTCATGAGAGCCGAACAAGGTCAGCCCGGGAGCAGGTCAGAGGAGGGGAGGGGAGGGGGGAGCCGTCGTAATGTGTGGACAATGTGAGGTCAGTAATATCCACTAAGGGGACAGAAACTAGGGCAGAAGAGGAGTATTTTTTTTACCAGGGAGAGAGGGAGGGACATAAATAGATAGATAGATATAGATAGATAGATATATATAGAGAGAAAGAGAAAGAGAGAGATAGATAGATGCCTTATTCTGGCATATGAGTACAAAGGAGTACAAAGGAGTACAAAGGAAATCAAGCAACAACAGGTCTAGTGACCCTTCTAGGTTGCTTGTCCTCCAAAACACTGAGGATCAAGTGTCCAAACAGTGGTTTAGAGTGGGTAAGGGAACATTGGAAAGGGAACTACTGCCCTGCCACTAACGTGGCAGGACTAGGAAGTTCGTAGGGGACATATGGGTTAGTAACTGAGGGGAGGATAAAGTTATTCATTTACAAACGCAGTCAGTCGCGGGTTTGATGCGAGATATTTGTCTAGGCGGAATTTAAATGAATCAACGGTGCTGCAGTCTATAACGTCTCGGGGAAGCCCATTCCACAAGTTGACAACTCGATTGAAGAAGAAATTCTTAGATTCGTGTGAGTTAAAAGATTTACCAATAATTTTGCAACCGTTTCCCCGCGTGTAATTAGATTGGTCGATAGTGAAGTACTTACTACAGTTCATATTGTCGATGCCTTTGATGATTTTGAACACTTGAATTAAGTCGCCTCTTAATCTGCGCTGGGTTAAAGGAAATAGATTTAATTCTCTAAGACGCTCTTCGTATGGTTTGTTCTTTAGGCTAGGTATCATTTTGGTAACTCTACGTTGAACTCGTTCTAGCTTGTTTATATCTTTTTGGTAATAAGGGCACCAGGATTGAACGCAGTATTCCAGAAGAGGGCGGACTAAGGAATTGTAAAGGGTTAGGATAACTTCTTTGGATTTATGCTCAAATGACCTGCCTATAAAGCCAATTATTTTGTTTGCCTTCTTAACAACTTCTGAACATTGTTGACTCGGTTTTAGGTTACTCGATATTGTTACTCCCAGATCAGTTTCTCTGTTTACATTCTTAAGCTGAGTGCCATTCATCGAATAGTTTGCTTTCTCATTTAGGTATCCGACATGTAGTACTTTACATTTATCCGCATTGAAACTCATTTGCCAAATTTGGCCCCAACATGACAATTTATCTAGATTGTGTTGCATATCGTCAACTTGTTCTTTTGAGAGTACGCTATTTGCAATTTTTGTATCGTCAGCAAATTTTGAGATTGTGCAGGTGAGACCCTCATCTATGTCGTTGATGTAAATTAGAAAGAGAATTGGTCCTAGTACCGATCCCTGGGGTACCCCGCTACTTACATTGGTCCATTTAGATGCCTTACCGTTTATGACTACCCTTTGCTTTCTGTTGCTGAGCCAACTTTCTATCCATTTCAACACACCGTCTTGTATTCCATGCGCTTTTAGTTTTAGCAGTAAACGTTTGTGGGGAACTTTGTCAAAGGCCTTTTGAAAATCAAGGTATATAATATCTACAGCTTTACTTTCATCGTAGAGGTTGAGGATATCGTGGAAGAAGTCTAAGAGGTTTGTTAAACAGGAACGTTTTTTACGAAAGCCGTGTTGAGTATCTTTAAGTATGTTATTTTCCTCTAAGTGATTTACGAGTCTGTCTCGTATGACCGTTTTTAGCATTTTACATACAACTGAGGTTAAGCTAATTGGACGATAGTTACTGGGTAGGGATTTGCTGCCTTTTTTGAATATCGGTGTTACGTTGGCTAGCTTCCACTGATCAGGCATAGTTCCAGACTGCAAGGATTTATTGAATAGTAATGTCAGTGGTTTGGAGAGCTCATTCTTAGCTTCCTTTAGAACTCTAGGCGAGATTGTATCAGGTCCTGGCGTTTTATTTACCTTGAGTTTATCTAAACAATTCAATACTTCTCTCTCTGTAACGGTGATATTGCTTAGAACATCTGAATTATCAATCTGAATCGGCGATGGTGTAGGGATATCACTGAGGTCTTCTGTTGTAAAAACTGATGCAAAGAAGGTATTGAGGGCATTACTCATTTGTACTTCGTCTTTGGTGTATTCTCCTTTTTCATCGACTAACGGTCCAACAGTTGAAGTAACTACTTTTTTCTTTCTGATATAACTATAGAATTCTTTCGGGTTTGATTTACTTTGATTCGCAATATGTAACTCTAAGGTCTTTTTACTTTGCTTAATTAACTTTTTGGCTTTGCGTCGTAGCTCTACAAATTTCACCCGTTCTTCGTCATTTTGTGAGGATTTTAATCTATCATTAGCAAATTTTTTAGCAAGCAGGCAGTTTGAAATATCTTTATTCCACCATTTGGGCTTATTATTATGGCCTGGACGCCGTATTTTCGATGGTATGCAGTCTTGCACTGCTTTTAGGTAAGTGGTTTCGAATAACTTCCAAGATGTATTTATGTCGTTATTGTTAATTAAAAAGCTCCAGTCAGTTTCTTTAAACATAGCTCTAAGTTTATGGAAATTTGCTTTCTTGAAATTAGGGACTTTTTCGATGCTACTATTTGGTTCGTTACTAGTAAACTTTAAAGTGAAAGTTATCGTACGATGGTCGCTGTTACTGAATTCATCACCAACATTCAAATTCTCTATCAATTCTTCTTTTGTTGCAAGTACAATGTCAAGAACGTTATTACCACGGGTCGGCATTCGAACAAATTGATAAAGCGAACTCTCTTGCAAGTTCGTATACAAGTCATGTCCGGAGTGTGAAGTAAGAGTATCGCCCCACTTGGTCACAGGTAAATTAAAGTCGCCAAAAATTACGGTATGTTGTGAGTTACTTACATCTGCAATTTGTTCGTAAATTTCTCGGTCAGTTTGCACTGATTGAGCTGGAGGTCTGTATATTAACGCAAGTATTATTTTTGTACCTTTATTATTCTTTATTAGCACAAAAGATGTGTCGACGTTCACAATTTGGGGTTTTGACACGAGGGTCGGGTTAAGACTTTCTTTGATATAAAATAAAACGCCACCTCCATTTTTATTTATTCGGCTGTTCTCAAACATTACATAACCGGGAAGTGAATACTCTGCTAAAAAGTCTCTATCTTGTGTATTGAGCCAAGATTCTGTTATGCCAATCACATCATAATTTTCTGTAAACACTAGTTCCTCTAAATCTGAAAATTTATTGCGTATGCTACGAGCGTTTGCATAGAAAACATTCAAAGTTTTGGATTTGGGATTCAAGGAACGGTCTTTATTCAAATTATTGGTTCTGGTCGGATCTACATTTACATTCATGGCTGTCCTCGGTCCTCGGTCGTTATCCCTGACGGTTTTGAATTTGGGTCGTGTTGGTGGAGCTTTATCCAAATTCGCGGTTCTTGACGGATTAGTATTTAATTCCTTTGTAGATTGCCGTCCTCGCTGTCTTCGGTCCTCCTTCCTGGTTGTCCTGTGCTGAGTCGATTTCTTCTCCGAAAATCCTTCACCGCATCGTTGAGAAGACGCCCAAAACGCGCTGCTCCCACCTGGTTCAGATGAACTCCATCGTCCGAAAACAAATAGTCATCGTAGTAGAAATTATCCCAGGTGTCGACGAATCCCACGTTCTCCTTCCTGCAGAGGTTTGCTAGACAACGATTTGTGCTGGTGGCTATGTTGTAAAATCGGCTCTCTACACCGAGCCGGGGGACGATTCCTGAGACGATGATCCTTGATGACTTCTCCTTAAACGACTTGATCAGCTGCTGGTACTTTAAAAGCAAATCTTCCGACCGGGTTCGCTGTACATCGTTGGATCCAATGTGGATGACGTACATTGTATTAGCTGGGGCCAGCTTTGATACTTCGTCAACTGCTGCAACTACGTCATCCACACCACCCAGGGATACAAAAACGCTTCCTGGTCTTAGGTGCCCTGGCGCAAAACTCTGTGAGCTGACCACGTATCATCGAGTCTCCCACGAGCCGGACTTCTTCTATTTCCTCTTCGTCATCTGAGTCTGCGAGTATCTGGAAACGGTTTTGACACTCGGTAATCGGTATGTGTTTCCTGGTCTTGGGGCAAACGTTGTTCCTCACGACACGGAAGTTGTCTTGAGGGGGAAGAGAGTCGCTATTTGTATCTTGAGTATCGGAAACATCAGCTGAAATGGCTACTGCAGGCGTTGAATTGTTGGCAGTTGACGTTGGGGCGTTGGTGGCTGCTGGAGTTGCGGTGACAATTGAAGTTTGTGGCACTCCAACGTTGAGAGAGAGAGAGAGAGATAGATGCCTTATTCTGGCATATATATTGTTTTTTATATAAAGCCTGTCATACGATATATGGCCTCGAAATCGCAAGGCCAGAAAATGCGCCTTGTGTGAACATTTTAAATCATAATTCGTTGCCCCCCCCCCCCTCTCTCTCTCTCCATCTATCTCTCTCCCTATATATATATATATATATATATCCACCTATCTATTGCATCGCTCTTATGTATAACTTTGACCTGACCACCCATTTCTCCCCCCAAACTGTGATATTACTGCGTCTATCAACCAGGTTAATCTTTTCACTCAGAGTTTACACCAATACCCCACCAATTATCATTATTTTTTGGCATCAATCATGGCGCTGCAGTAATATTGTATTCCTTCTTTTTACTCTGTTCTCTCTCTCTCTCTCTCTCTCTCTCTCTCTCACCAGATTCAAGTCAAACATACAGTAAGTTATGGTAAAAATTATTAACTTCCGACAACTGTGTAACATGTCACTAGTTTACTCTCTCTCTCTCTCTCTCTCTCTCTGCATATATTATATATCCAATCAATTTGTCTATATTCATCCCTCTACCTAGCTTTTTCCTTTTTCTGATGATTCTCTCTCTCTCTCTCTCTCTCTCTCTCTCTCTTTCTCTCTCTCTCTCTCTCTCTCTCTCTCTCTCTCTCAGGCTCCTTACCACTTGTAAATGTAAGGTCCCAAATGTCAAGACGGAGCAAGAAACTAGGTCAGCATATACAGTACCGGTAGTGTTTATTTTATCTTTAGATGCCACAGAAGAAGACACGTAGGGAAAACAAAACAACCCATCAGAAATAGAGTTATTTGTTGGCATCAAAATAGACTATTATTATATGATTTTATATATATATACTGTATATATATTTCTTTTATATAATATGGTTGTTCAGAAAGGTTTTAACAGCTATATAACGTTCTATATATCTCTCTCTCTCTCTCTCTTTATATATATACCGGTATATATATAAACAAACAATATATATAATAGATCAGGAAAACGTTTGCCCTCACAGAAAATTAATCATGCAGCAGGAAAAATAAAGCCCCTCCCGGAAGATTTATGGTCCGGCGTCAGGTGCAGCAGCCGGAGTGATATTATATATATTTTCTCACCCTTCACACCCTAGCAGTAAGAACCAGAGAGAGAGAGAGAGGGGGGGGGGGGGGGGAGGAAGGCCGGATGAGCGATTCGAGGGGTTGTAGGCAAGAGAAGACGTGTAGCTTGAGATGATCCGTATATATAAGACAAAGAAAACAATAAATGTAAGGCTATACCATTCCTAAGTAATAACCTTTAACCTATCATCAAGAACCAGAGAGAGGGAGAGGAAGGCCGGATGAGCGATTCGAGGGGTTGTAGGCAAGAGAAGACGTGTAGCTTGAGATGATCCGTATATATAAGACAAAGAAAACAATAAATGTAAGGCTATACCATTCCTAAGTAATAACCTTTAACCTATCATCAAGAACCAGAGAGAGGGGGAGAGGAAGGCCGGATGAGCGATTCTTGGGTTTTGTAGGCGAGAGAAGACGTGGTACTAGAGATGATCCGTAAATATAAGACTCGAAATGCAAAATAAATGGCCATATTATTCTTAATTTACCTAGCAATATGAACCAGAGGGGGAGAGGAAGGTCGGATGAGCGATTCTTGGGGTTGTAGGCTAGAGAAGACGTGGTACTAGAGATGATCCGTAAATGCATGACACGAAAAAAGAAATATAATGCCACATCATTCTTAAGTAACAACCTTTAACGTAGTAGTAAGAACCAAAGAGTGAGACGAATGCCGGATGAGCGATTCTTGGCTTTATAATTTTTTTTTTTTTTAAAAGACTTCCGTCTACGTATTGTGAAAACCCTGTTACCCTCCGGCAAATTGTTGGGTTGAGTGAGTGAAGGGGGGGACAGTGAATGAAGGAGGATGCATGTTTTTTCATAATACGTGTTGCTAGCCCCAAACGCGCGAGCAACTGTGGCTTTCAACCATCCGACACATCCCCTTTTATTTATGTGTATCACACATGTTACATACAAATAAAGTTTATGTTTTGTTTTACCCTACTGTGGAAAGACTACGGATACACCACTCCTGCCCGGGCCTCACACAGTGGCATGACCCAGTCCTGTCGAACTGAGCTCATGACGCTGGTGGCATTGCCCCGGAGGATAGCCATCCCTAGTATTTGCTTGAGCCAGAGGGTTTCCCGGGGTTCTCCTGAAACTTCTCTGATTTTACGGCCTATTTCATTCACCATCTTAAGGGTGGTAGGGCCGAAGACTCCTGAAGTTTCGAATGCCAGGGGCTCGAACTGATGATTTCTGGCGATGGCTTGATATTTTTCTCGCTTTTTATGTTCTGCTATCCGGGCGGCTTCACCTGCTTCGTCGGCGTTTCTGGCGATGTTGGTTGTGGAGAAAGTGTCAACACATGTGGCATCCCACACGAGGCACCGGCCATTCTTGTAAGGGAAAGTGGTCATCCCATCTGGCCGTTTGCCGTCTTCTCTGTGAAGTCCATGTGGTTCGAGGATTGATGCACGGTTAGCACTCTGCAGGGCCCGTTTTATGACATCATTTAGTGCAGAGTGTATTGGCAGGCGGCCTGCGTTGTAATTACATGACAAGGCATGGTGACCTTGAGCATCCATCCACCCACCACACTTGCAAGTGTGTGGGTGACAAACTGCCGCACCCACTCTGAGCGCGATGGCAACCCGGAGCGCTTCAGCATCCAAGTGAGTTCCAAGAGGTGGGATGGGGATGGCGTGTAACCACAAGCCACTCTCCGAACGGGCGGCTGCCTGGAGGCGTGCTTTTGCAACCTGGTCTGCATTGGTTAGGAGATTTTCTTGAGTTTTCTTCGCCGAGATGGTATCCCACGCTTTCTGCTTGCTCCTGGAGGTACCCTGAGGCTCCTCCTCTACTCCTGTACTTCCCTTCCAGGTGTTAATCGCTGCTGTTACGTCCCCATTAAGTGTCATTCCGGGTTGAGAAGAAAGGATGGACAATACGAGGTCGTTGGTCGCGATGAGGGAAGAGATAAAGGCTGGGGAGGCAATATCCGAGGCTCTCCGTATGCCCAAGCCCCCGAGGCGGACAGGAAGGGTGGCTTGTGTCCAGGTCCGTTCTTTAAATTCCACGTTGGTGATGCTGGTCACTGCTTCTCGGATTATGCTGTCTAATTCTTGGAGGCCACCATTGTTCGTGTAAGTCATCGATGTGCGCAGGAGGTATTGGAGTTTTGGGATGGAAAACAGTTCTTGAGAAGGGCCAGAGCTGAGTGGGCATCGATGTGTATCAGGCGACTCACGAGACGTTGAAGCTCCTGTACTAAGTTGGATGTCGAGGTGGTGGTGGGTTGAAAACAGAAATAGAGAAGACATGTAGCATACAGTATATATAGATAATCCGTAAGTTTGAAATAAGGAGAGAAGATATACCGTACACTCATAACTAACAATTTTAACCAAGCAATCAGATGAACGATTACCGGGTTTGAAAGCGTATATGGAAAAAACAACTTTAAAATATACGCTGTATATATAAAAATATATATATATATATATATACTGTATATATATATATATTCTCCATACCCATTCTCAACCTACAGTGAGAAAGAGTGAGATAAATTCCAGACGACCTATTCCCGTGTTTGTAAGAGAGAGAAAGGATGCAGGAAAAAATGGTATCTCGAACTAATTAAAAAAAGAAATACTAGAACACGCCAGTGAGAACACTGGAGTGAGATACATTCCTGATGAGCAATGTCTGTGTCTGTTGTCTGGAGAAGGTATATACGGAGAAGAAGAAAAAACTGAAATTCCGAAAAGGTGGGGTGAGATGAATTGCAGCAGCAGAGCATTTCAATATACAGTAGTTATGGGTGGAAACATTCACAATGCCGTGAATGATGGAATGGAGGAAATGTTTTCAATTGTGTCTTTACAATACAACAAAACGTGCCTACAATTAGGAGGAACAATTAATTTGATCTCGAAAGGGGGTCTTGGGGGTATTATTTTAAAGTTTGATGGAGTTGCCGTGAGAAAACTAAAACAAACAAACAATATAAAATATTGATATATCAAATAAATAATAATAATATAATGAAAACATACAACTAATAATAATAATAATAATAATAATAATAATAATAATAATAATAATAAACAAACAAATCAAATATCTCCTTAAGGTAGAGAAAGAAATGTAGATACAATAGTCAGCCCACCAACTTATACGCTAGTCCTACTCCGTATGTCCATATTTTCCACCTTCCAGCAATGAAAATATTAATACAAAAATATAAAAGAGAATAGTTCTAACTTCTACTAAGCTGATCTTTAACACACACTGGTATAACTTTAACACACACTGGTATAACTTTAACACACGCTGGTATAACTTTAACACACACTGGTATAACTTTAACACACACTGGTATAACTTTAACACACACTGGTATAACTTTAACACACGCTGGTATAACTTTAACACACACTGGTATAACTTTAACACATGCTGGTATAACTTTAACACACGCTGGTATAACTTTAACACGCTGGTATAACTTTAACACACGCTGGTATAACTTTAGCACACGCTGGTATAAATTTAACACACACTGGTATAACTTTAACACACACTGGTATAACTTTAACACACGCTGGTATAACTTTAACACACACTGGTATAACTTTAACACACGCTGGTATAACTTTAACACACACTGGTATAACTTTAATACACACTGGTATAACTTTAACACACACTGGTATAACTTTAACACACACTGGTATAACTTTAACACACTGGTATAACTTTAACACACTGGTATAACTTTAATACACACTGGTATAACTTTAACACACACTGGTATAACTTTAACACACACTGGTATAACTTTAACACACTGGTAAACACACACTGGTATAACTTTAACACACTGGTATAACTTTAACACACACTGGTATAACTTTAATACACACTGGTATAACTTTAACACACACTGGTATAACTTTAACACACAGTGGTATAACTTTAACACACACTGGTATAACTTTAACACACACTGGTATAACTTTAACACACACTGGTAAACACACACTGGTATAACTTTAACACACACTGGTATAACTTTAACACACACTGGTATAACTTTAATACACACTGGTATAACTTTAACACACAGTGGTAGAATTTTAACACACACTGGTATAACTTTAACACACACTGATATAACTTTAACACACACTGGTATAACTTTAACACACACTGGTATAACTTTAACACACAGTGGTATAACTTTAACACACACTGGTATAACTTTAAGACACACTGGTATAACTTTAACACACACTGGTATAACATTAACACACACTGGTATAACTTTAACACACACTGGTATAACTTTAACACACACTGGTATAACTTTAACACACAGTGGTATAACTTTAACACACAGTGGTATAACTTTAACACACACTGGTATAACTTTAACACACACTGGTATAACTTTAACACACACTGGTATAACTTTAACACACACTGGTAAACACACACTGGTATAACTTTAACACACACTGGTATAACTTTAACACACACTGGTATAACTTTAACACACACTAGTATAACTTTAACACACACTGGTATAACTTTATCACACACTGGTATAACTTTCCTTGCCAAGATTTTCATCTCTTGAAACTTGCTCAATCTTATATAGCTAATCCTGAAACTTCGAAACAGAACAATGGAAAAAAATATATATATATATATTTTTTTTTTAAGAGACAATGAACGGAGGAAGGAAAAACACAGATACAACAAAAAGTTCCATGTGCCTAAAGGCATCCTCCATTCATAAAATGTTTGTAACAACTGGATTTAAACATTTGTGGATTGTAAGTTTGTGGAAAGCAATTCGAGGGAAGTGAATTCCAAAGAGTAGTAGCTCTGGGGATAAATGAATTCTGATAAGCAGAAGTTCTGCATTGTGGAGGAGAAAGTGTAAATTCATGGGCGCTCTCAGCTGCCCTAGTTCTACGGGGAAAGATGTGGAGAGGCGGCACAATTGAAGCAAGTTCCTCGGAACAATTGCTGTGAAAATATCTGTAGAATAATGCAAGGGATGCAACGTTTCTTCGTATGGATAATGTAGGAAGGTCCTGTGTGATTACAGGGTTATTGATTAATCTAATAGCTTTATTTTGAATTTTGTCCAACTGCCTCAATGCAACCACCCCACTTCCACCCCACAGAGGTGAACAGTAATCCATCTGAGAACGCACATGACTTTTATATATCACGGCCAACTGCTCGTCAGTGAAGAATTCTCGAACTCTGTACAGGAGTCCCAGTTTTTTAGAGGCATTCTTAGCAATGCTTCTAACATAATGTGTCCAGCTCAAGTTAGTAGTTAATGTTACACCGAGAATGTCAATACTAGGGGAAGTGGGAATATTTACATCATTAAAAATATATGGGAGTCAGTGAAATTCTGTCTGTTAGAAAATTGAATGTATTTGGTTTTCTGTGCATTAAAGGAAACTAGATTCTTTTGTCCCCATCCATTAATTCTAGAAAGGTCCTGGTTCAGAGAAATTGCAGTGTTTATTTTTGAATTTATAAGATCGGGTTGGGTGAAAGAATTGGTAAATGTGAAGGAACTGTGGAGTGTTGAGTCATCTGCGTAGGAATGTATTGGATTATGAGTGGTAGATATGAGATCATTGATATGAATGAGGAACAGAATTGGGGCCAAAACTGATCCCTGGGGAACACCAGCATTTATTGAGTGAAATTGAGAATAAAGGCCATCTACCATTACACGTATTTTTCTGTTATGAAGATAAGAAGAAATTAGTGGAACTAATGATGCAAGGCCGTAGTGTGACATCTTCGACAATAAGGATTGATGCCAGACTCTATCAAATGCCTTTGATATATCCAGTGCTATTGTATGTGTTTCACCATGTTGGTCTGTAGCTTGGTTGATTTGATGCGTAAGAAGGCAAAGCATGTCTGCAGTTGATCGACATCGTCTAAAACCATATTGCCTATCACTGATTAATTTATTATTCTCAAGATGCTTAATTATGTGATTATTTAATATAATTTCAAAGACTTTACCAAGAGTGGAAGTTATAGCTATTGGTCTGTAGTTTGATGGATCTGAAGAGGCACCTTTTTTAGGAACTGGATGGATGTTTGCTTCTTTCCAGGGTACTGGGAAGCATGAGGTATGAGTACACAGACGGAAAATGTTTGCCAATACAGGAGCGAGCACCAAGGAACAATTCTTAAGTACTATTGGAGGAATTTCATCTGGACCAGGAGCCTTATCTACTGAGAGATTCTGCAAAATAGTTTTGACATGTCTGGTGTGGATCTTAAGTGAGGGAATTTCAGGTGAATTAAAATTAAGTACAGGGACATCTTGATTTATTTCATCTAAGGTTGAGTTGGTGGAGAAAATATCCGCAAGAAGGTTAGGTTTACCTCGTGGGTCACTTACAAGATTGCCAGTCGGAGATTTTAATGGTGGAATGGATGAAGCAGTAGTGAAGTTGGATTTAAATGAGTTAAGAGTAGACCAAAATATTTTGTTATCATTTGGATTATTTAGAAGTTTATTTGCCTGCTTGTGGAGAAAGTTTGATTTAGTTAGGTTTAATACAGTTTTGGCATGATTTCTGATGTTTCTAAAGTAATTAAAGGCTTCATGAGTTTTTGATCTTGTGTATGCATTGTAGGCTATTGCTTTTTGTTCAGTTACTCTAGCACAATTATGGTCAAACCATTTAGGTGAATTAGATCTTTTACTGTACTTTTGATGAGGAATAAAAGTTTCCATTCCAATTTTTATAAAATCTTGTATGTGGCTCAAGGTGGAGTGTGCATCATTAGAAAAGAAAGAGGTCCAGGGAATATCAATAAAGAAACCTTGAAGACCCTCCCAGTCTGCCCTATCGTAATGCCATTTAGTCACCAAAACAGGTTCAGAGTGGGAAGGTGTGGTAGGTGATAGACAGGTGGCCTGTATCAGACAGTGATCAGAAGATCCAAGCGGGGACCTCACTGTAACATCATAATTTTCAGAATTGGTTGTTAAAAATAAGTCCAGTAGGTGGGAATTATGATTAGGATTATCTGGTACACGGGTGGGTTGGTTGACTAGTTGAGTGAGATTAAATGAGTCTGCAAATAGCTCACATTCAAGACCAGCATCATCAGTCCTGGCTGAATGAGTGAGCCATTCAACATTATGGACATTAAAATCACCCAACACAGTGATTTCAGAAGAAGCATTTAAGTTGAGGACACTGAGTTGTGAGGACAGAGAATCAAAAAGACTTTGCTCTGGAGGAGTATTTGGGGAACGGTAGATGCAACATATGTATTTAAATTTATATATTATATTATATGATATATACTGTATATATATATATATATATATATATATATATATATATATATATATATATACATATAGAGAGAGAGAGAGAGAGAGAGAGATATGGCTTCCTCTAGTTCGAAGTTGATCATTAATATAGTGTATATGGATTTTCCAACGGTTTAAACATGCTTGATATTATACAGCTAATCCAAAAACATGTAAATAACGCAATTAAAATATAAAACATGTAAATAACGCAATTAAAATATAAAACATGTAAATAACGCAATTTATAAAACATGTAATAACGCAATTTCTATTGTAAATAACGCAATTAAAATATAAAACATGTAAATAACGCAATTAAAATATAAAACATGTAAATAACGCAATTAAAATATAAAACATGTAACGCATTAAAATATAACATGTAAATAACGCATTATTAAAACATGTATAGCATTAAAATATAAAACAGTAAATAACGCAATTAAAATATAACCATGTAAATAACGCAATTAAAATATAAAACATGTAAATAACGCAATTAAAATATAAAACATGTAAATAACGCAATTAAAATATAAAACATGTAAATAACGCATTATAAAAACATGTAAATAACGCTACAGTAATAACGCAATTAAAATATAAACATGTAAATAACGCAATTAAAATATAAAACATGTAAATAACGCAATTTATAAAACATGTAAATAACGCATTATAAAACATGTAAATAACGCAATTAAAATATAAAACATGTAAATAACGCAATTAAAATATAAAACATGTAAATAACGCAATTAAAATATAAAACATGTAAATAACGCAATTAAAATATAAAACATGTAAATAACGCAATTAAAATATAAATAAGAAAATATTAAAAAGTACTGCTTACTCTATTTCGAAGGGGATCATTAATATCAACTGGTTTTAAACATTATTAAAACTTGCTTAGTCTTGCATACTTAATTCGAAAACTTCTAAAGAAAGCAATGAGAATATTAATTACAGGAGATACAGGATTCCTGGCCCAGCTCTTTCCTAATATTCTTACCATGGAGTCTGATGTTAATGGGGACAGTGGCTGTTTGTTTGGTCTATTAATTAATGTATTCATATATTTTGTTTAGTTTCCTCCCTAGACCTCCATCAAGCTTAGAAAAACACCCCCTAGACCCCCCTTCAAGATAGATTTGTAAATTTTTCGGTAGAAGAATGTCCCGGCCGAAGGCTGATTCCTCCTAAAATTACACCCCCTTGAGCCCCTTTCAAGATAAATTTGTACATTTTTCGGTAGAAAAATGTCCCGGCTTAAAGCCGGTTCCTCTTAAATTACAGGCTCGCTATCGCTCGCCAGGAAAAAAATCGACACCTAAATGGCACGAAGGGTCCTAATATTGACAAAGAAATGGGGTGAAAGGTCATAAAATCCCCAAACTAATGGAACCAACGTCTTAAAATCTAAAAAAAATAATGGGGGCTAATCACGAGGGAGAAAGGGGACCAGAAAAACGACCGTCTCCCCTTAATTAAAAAACTCTTCAACAAAGCCATGAAACTCTTAATCGCAGGAGATAAATGCTGCCTGGTCCAGCTCTTGCGTAATCTTCTTAGCACGGAGGAGGAGTCTGCTGTTAAGGGGAGATTTCCACTTGAGGGATTTTTTTCTTGACGCCTTTCTCCCTCATGTTTAGCCCCATTGTTTTTTTTTTCTAATTTTAAGACGTTTGCCCCATTATTTTGACGATTTTAAGAACTTTCAACCCATTTCTGTCAATTTTAAGACCTTTCGTGCCATTTAGGTGTTGATTTTATCCTGGCGAGCGATAGCGAGCCTGTAATTTAAGAGGAACCGGCTTTAAGCCGGGACATTTTTCTACCGAAAAACGTACAAATTTATCTTGAAATAGGCTCAAGGGTGTGTAATCTTAAGCTTCAAGGATATCTAGGGACCAAACTAAAAACCTCCCCTTAAGGGGATGTATCTAGTTTGTTCCCTAGACCTCCATCAAGCTTAAAATTACACCCCCTTGAGTCCCTTTCAAGATAAACTTGTACATTTTTCGGTAGAAAAATGTCCCGGCCAAAGGCCGGTTCCTCTTAAATTACAGGCTCGCTATCGCTCGCCAGGATAAAATCGACACCTGAATTGCACGAAAGGTCTTAATATGGGGTGAAAGTTCTTAAAATCGCTAAACTAATGGGGCAAACGTTTTATAATATCAAAAGCAATGGGGCTAAACATGAGGGAGAAAGGGGTCAAGAAAAAAATCCCTCAAGTGGAGATCTCCCCTTAAGCCCGACAGAAGACTTAGGGAGTTCATTCACGTTGGCCTGGCCATTTCTTAACACTATTTTCATTAAGGACAATTATTTATTGATCTTCTTAGCAACGTAACGTGTATTTATCCCCCTAGGGCCGCTAACGCTGAAACCCGATGTCTACAAAGTTACAGGCTCGCTATCTCTCCCTCTGAAAATAAAGCGACACTTAAATAGGGTGAAGTGTCTTATTATCGCCAAACTTACGAGGCAAAACGTCTCGGGATGGAGTCTGATGTTAAGCCTGAGAGAAGACTTAGGAGCTCATTTACGTTGGTCTGGCCTTTTCTTAACCCTATCTGTTCGGACGTCTTGGGGAGCTATTATAATAGTATGTTAAATTTGATACAGGATTATTATTATTATCACATCATAGCGGGCCTTTAATTTAAGAGGAACAGACGCCGGAACGTTTAATTTAAGAGGAACCGACGCCGGAACATTTAATTTAAGAGGAACCGACGCCGGAACATTTAATTTAAGAGGAACCGACGCCGGAACATTTAATTTAAGAGGAACCGACGCCGGAACATTTAATTTAAGAGGAACCGACGCCGGAACATTTAATTTAAGAGGAACAGACGCCGGAACATTTAATTTAAGAGGAACCGACGCCGGAACATTTAATTTAAGAGGAACCGACGCCGGAACATTTAATTTAAGAGGAACAGACGCCGGAACATTTAATTTAAGAGGAACAGACGCCGGAACATTTAATTTAAGAGGAACAGACGCCGGAACATTTAATTTAAGAGGAACCGACGCCGGAATTTTTTTTTATCGACAAAAAATGAAGGAGGATCCTGGGGGTGTTTTTTTAAAGCTTGATAGAGGTCTAGGGAGGAAACTAGAAACATTAAATACATGCAAAAATAACCAAAACAAGTGATTTATAAGGCATTATGTTGATGGGAAGGTGCAGGAACGTATGGTACCCACTGTACAGCCATATGAGTAATGACCTTACTGATGGATGTGTTGTTGAGTGGGTGTGTGCGTGTGTGTGTGTGTGTTGTTGAGAATGGTGTGTGTGAGTGTGTGTTGTTGTTGAAAGTGGTGTGTGTGTGAGTGTTGTTGTTGTTGTTGTTGAGAGTGGTGTGTGTGTGTGAGTGTGTGTTGTTGTTGTTGTTGTTGTTGGAGTGGTGTGTGTGTTGTTGTTGTTGTTGTTGAGAGTGGTGTGTGTGTGAGTGTGTTGTTGTTGTTGTTGTTGAGAGTGGTGTGTGTGTTGTTGTTGTTGTTGTTGAGAGTGGTGTGTGTGTGAGTGTTGTTGTTGTTGAGAATGGTGTGTGTGAGTGTGTGTTGTTGTTGTTGAGAGTGGTGTGTGTGTGTGAGTGTGTGTTGTTGTTGTTGTTGTTGAGAGTGGTGTGTGTGTGTGAGTGTGTTGTTGTTGTTGTTGTTGAGAGTGGTGTGTGTGTGTGTGTGTGTGTGTTGTTGAGAATGGTGTGTGTGAGTGTGTGTTGTTGTTCTTGAGAGTGGTGTGTGTGAGTGTGTGTTGTGTTTGTTGTTGTTGAGAGTGGTGTGTGTGTGTGAGTGTGTGTTGTTGTTGTTGTTGTTGAGAGTGGTGTGTGTGTGTTGAGTGGTGTGTGTGTGTGAGTGTGTGTTGTTGTTGTTGAGAGTGGTGTGTGTGTGTGAGTGTGTGTTGTTGTTGTTGTTGAGAGTGGTGTGTGTGTGAGTGTGTGTTGTTGTTGTTGAGAGTGGTGTGTGTGTTGTTGTTGTTGTTGAGAGTGGTGTGTGTGTGTGAGTGTGTGTTGTTGTTGTTGAGAGTGGTGTGTGTGTGTTGAGTGGTGTGTGTATGTGTGTGTGTGTGTGTATGTGTGTGTGTGTGTGTGTGTGTGTTGAGTGGTGTGTGTGTGTGTGTGTGTTTATTATAGTATTATTATGGTGTTATTAATAATGTTGGTGGTATTAAAGGTGCTAATGGAGTTGTTATTGTTTTTGTTGTTGTTGCTGTTGTTACTAAACTCTATTATCTAAGTATTGATAAAGAAATGGGACGAAAGGTCCTGATAATGACAAACAAATGGGCGAAAGTTAAAAATGTGGAAACTAATGGAGCTAAACATGAAGGAGGAGGAGGTTCAGGAAAAAAAAATACTTCCCCTTCACACTATCTGGTCTGACGTCTTTGGGGAATATTATTGAGAAGAAGAAAAAATGAAAGACCCAATTCAAGATATATCTGTAAATTTTTCGGTAGCATTATGTTCTAGCCGAAGGCCGGTTTCTTCTAAATTACAGGATCGCTATTGCTCGCTACGAACAAAATCGACATCTAAATGGCACGAAAGGTCTTAAAATTAACTAAATTTGGTTCGAAAGGTCTCAAATCGCCAAACTATAGGCAAAAGTCTTAAAACCTCGAAACTAATGGGGGTAAACATGAGGAAGAAAGGTGTGTGTGGGGGGGGGGGGGGGGGAGGTCCAGTAAGAAAACCCACAACCCCCTTAAGTGGCTCTTAGCTCGACTCTAAACCACCCCCACTCCAAGTCCAGGGCATCCATCACAATCATCCCTGAAAACAATGATCCACCCCACAAACTCGAACCCCTCACAGCTATTCCAATAACGCTTCGAACCTTCCACATCTAGGCTGCTAACTGTCTGCTCAATAAAAGCCAAAGGAATCCAGGAGAGAGGGAGGAAGGGAGGAAGGGAGAGAGAGAGAGAGAGAGAGAGAGAGAGAGAGAGAGAGAGAGAGAGAGAGAGAGAGTGAGAGAGAGAGAGGAGAGAGAGGAGAGAGAGAGGAGAGAGGTGGATATAGATGATAGATGGAAAACGGATATGGGATAGTTGCATAGATACACTGGGTAAAGCCAATGAGAGATACACAGAGTTACACAGACCACAAAGACCTTGCGATCCCTATTAGGTGGTCTGGCGTTAATACTACTATACATGGATAGTTGAAAGCTCTCCCCTTACCCTCCGCCCCGGGGCCTCCAGCTAAAAAGTCATACCGGAAAATAGGATGAAATGTAACTTTATGGGTCAGGAAATGTAACTTTATGGGTCAGGAAATGTAACTTTATGGGTCAGGAAATGTAACTTTATGGTCGGAATGTAACTTTATGGGTCAGGAAATGTAACTTTTGGGTCAGGAAAATGTAACTTTATGGGTCAGGAAATGTAACTTTAGGGTCAGAATGTAACTTTATGGGTCAGGAATGTAACTTTATGGGTCAGGGAAATGTACACTGGGTTTAAAATGTAACTTTATGGGTCAGGAAATGTAACTTTATGGGTCAGGAAATGTAACTTTATGGGTCAGGAAATGTAACTTTATGGGTCAGGAAATGTAACTTTATGGGTCAGGAAATGTAACTTTATGGGTCAGGAAATGTAACTTTATGGGTCAGGAAATGTAACTTTATGGGTCAGGAAATGTAACTTTATGGGTCAGGAAATGTAACTTTATGGGTCAGGAAATGTAACTTTATGGGTCAGGAAATGTAACTTTATGGGTCAGGAAATTAACTTTATGGGTCAGGTATATGGTAAAAGCGGTCAGGAAATGTAACTTTATGGGTCAGGAAATGTAACTTTATGGGTCAGGAAATGCCCGTAGGGAAAGTTTTTATAGAGTATAGAGTTAATTTAGTCTGAAAGGAAATGAGAGAGAGAGAGAGAGAGATTTACATAGATTTACATAGATACACTGGCCAAACAGATCTTACGATCCCTACGAGGTGACCAGGACTTAATCCTAATAGAGATAGCAACCCTAAGAGAAAGTGGAAGGAAAGGATAGCAAAGATGAAGGCTCTCTCCCCACCCTCCGCTCCCTCCGGCAATATGCCGTACATGAAAATAGTTAGAAGTGAATAACCTTGCAGGGCTTGGAAATCGCCTGAAGGAATTTATAGTATAGTTAGAAATGGAAAGGAAAAGGCATGCACACCTTCACCTTTTTTTTTTTTTTTTTCCCTTTTCCAACTGACAACGTTTTTATTTCCGCCAGGTTCTCTTATCAGTGATCAGCTTCTACTGCAGACCAACTTTTCTGTGATATGTGTCTAACCTTTTTTTTAAATGTGTATATCGAGTCACTGTCAATAACTTCATTAGGGAGCTTATTCCACTCATTAATAATACTGTGGTGAAGAAATTTTTAGTTATGTCTAGGTTCGCTTTCCTGCCTGTTAGTTTTAATTTGTTTCCTCTTGTGGAACCTTCTTTGGCTATCTTAAATAGATTATTAGAATTTACGTTACTAAAGCCTTTTAGTATCTTAAAACACTCTATCAGCTGTCCCCTTATTCTCCGTTTCTTAAGCGAAAACAGGTCGAGTTCTCTTAATCTCTCATTGTATGGCTTATTTCTAAGGGAAGGGATTAACTTTGTTGCTCTAACGCTGAACGGATTCTAGTTTCTCTATGTCTTTTTTTAAGTAGGGAGACCAAAACTGCACAGCATACTCCAGATGTGGCCTCACAATACTTTTATATAGTGGTACAACTATGTCTTTACTATGACAATGAAAATTTCTTTTAATGAAACCTAGCGCTCTATTTGCTTTGTTAGATGCTGCGGTGCATTGGCTTGTAGATTTTAGATTTTCATTGATAAGCACTCCTAGGTCTTTTATCTGTGATACGCTCTTTATCTTTTCTCCATTCATATGGTATTCGTATTTGTTGTTTCGGGAGCCTATTTGTAGTATCAGGCATTTGTTTACGTTAAAGGGCATCTGCCAATTTTCTGACCACTCTGATATCTTGTTTAAATCTGATTGCAGGCTACTTCTATCGCTTTCTGATATTATTGCATTTCCTATTTTAGTGTCATCGGCGAATTTGGAAATTATGTTATTAATGCCGTTGTCTAAATCATTAATATATATTATGAATAATAATGGGCCCAGAACTGAACCCTGTGGGACTCCACTAGTCACCGGAGTCCATTCTGATTCCACTCCATTAATAATTACTCTTTGTTTTCTTTCGCTTAACCAATTCCTTATCCAATTAAGTGTGTTGCCTTGAGAGAGAGAGAGAGAGAGAGAGAGAGAGTGAGAGTGAGTGAGTGAGTGAGTGAGTGAGTGAGTGAGTGAGTGAGTGAGTGAGTGAGAGAGAGTGTGTTATTATATTTCAGTAATTTGTCTGTCTTTTGTGGTAAAATTGTAAATATTGCACATCCTTCCCGATCCACACTAACTCCCCCCCCCCCCCCCTCTACCCCTGACCAATAACAGCCAACAAAAGTCTCAAGTTTTTTTGGGGTGGTACAAAGGAGTACAAAGGAAATCAAGCTGGGTGTGCTCAACCGCCTTAGGGGGTTCTTTTCCCCTGCACAGCTTCTTGCTCTGTACAGGGGCATAGTGCGCCCTTGTATTGAGTATTGTTCACATGTGTGGGGAGGTTCCTCTCACACCGCTCTCCTAGACAAAGTTGAAAGGAAGGCCTTTCGTATCATTAACTCCCGTCCACTCACCAACTCTCTGCAATCTCTCTCTCTCCGCCGCAATGTTGCATCTCTCTCGCTATTCTATCGCTACTATAATAATCAGTGTTCCTCAGAGCTATCCCAGTGCATACCACCTCCTTTACGTAGGGCACGTGGTACCCGTCTTGCAACTCAATCCCACCCCTACTCTGTGCAACTCTCCAACCCAAGAGTGAAACGTTACTCTCAAACTTTCTTCTACTCAACATCTGAGCTCTGGAACTCTCTCCCAGAATCAGTCTTTCCCTCTTCCTATGACTTAAATTGCTTCAAACTCTGTGTGTCCAGGCATTTTGGCTCGAACGTCCCTTGATTTTGGCCCTGTCACTCTTTCAACTATGGGGGAGGCACTCGCTATAGGCAGTTATGCCTTTTGCCTCCCTCAATCACATAGAAAAAAAAAAAAAAAAAAAAAAAGCAACAACAGGTCTAGTGACCCTTCTAGGTTGCTTGTCCTCCAAAACACTGAGGATCATGTGTCCAAACAGTGGTTTAGAGTGGGTAAGGGAACATTGGAAAGGGAACTAATGTCCGTGGCAGGATTAGGAAGTTAGTAGGGGACAGATGGGTTAGTAACTGAGTGGGGAATAAAATGAATTTATTCATTTACAAACGCAGTCAGTCGCGGGTTTGATGCAAGATATTTGTCTAGGCGGAGTTTAAAAGAATGGTATGGGTGGTGGTGGTGTAATTGGAAAGATTGGTGGTTTGGGTAGATATGAAGAAAGTTGGTAGCATTGGAAGTGGTGTGTGTTGGTGTTGGTGTTGTTGTTGTTGTTGTTGTTGTTGTTGGTGGTGGTGGTGGTAGTTTTGTTGTTGTTGGTGGTGGTGATTGTTGCTTCTTGTTGCTGTGGTGGTGGTGGTGGTGGCATTGTTGTTGTTGTTATTGTGGTGGTGGTGGTGGTGGTGGTGGCATTGTTGTTGTTGCTTGGTGTTGCTGTGGTGGTGGTGGTGGTGGTGGTGGCATTGTTGTTGTTGTTGTAATTGTGGTGGTGGTGGTGGCATTGTTGTTGTTGTTGTTATGGTGGTGGTGGTGGTTTGGTTGTTGTTGTTGTTGTTGTTGTTCTTGTTGTGGTGGTGGTAGTAGTTTTGTTGTTGGTGGTGGTGATTGTTGCTTGTTGTTGCTGTGGTGGTGGTGGTGGTGGTGGTGGCATTGTTGTTGTTGTTGTTGTTATTGTGGTGGTGGTGGTGGTGGTGGTGGTTGTTGGTGGTGGTGGTGTTGGTGTTGGTGTTGTTGGTTGTTGGTTGTTGTTGGTGGTGGTGGTGGTGGTTGTTGTTGTTGTTGGTGGTGGTGGTAGTTTTGGTGTTGTTGGTGGTGGTGATTGCTGCTTGTTGTTGCTGTGGTGGTGGTGGTGGTGGTGGCATTGTTGTTGTTGTTGTTGTTATTGTGGTGGTGGTGGTGGTGGTGGCATTGTTGTTGTTGTTGTTATTGTGGTGGTGGTGGTGGTGGCATTGTTGTTGTTGTTGTTGTTATTGTGGTGGTGGTGGTGGTGGTGATTATTATTGTTGTTTCGCTGCTGATGTTATTGTTGTTGTTGCTGTGGTGGTGGTGGTGGTGGTGGTGGTGGCATTGTTGTTGTTGTTGTTGTTATTGTGGTGGTGGTGATTATTATTGTTGTTTCGCTGCTGATGTTATTGTTGCTGTAGGTAAAACTGTATATATTGCAATTCCGAAAACGCCTCGACCTCCCAAATTCAGACTAACTTCCTTCTCCTTCTGTCCAATAAAAGCCAAGAGAATCCGCGAGTTTTGGCTGCATTTCAAGCTCTCCAGAGTTTTTTGTTTCTTTTTGTTTTTTGTTTTTAAATGGAAGTGTTGCTGCTATAGTTCATTCATTATAGGTATGTCAGCCATCGTGAGCTCTATAACTCACAAATTACTTTAATAATCTAGCTTATATTTTCTACCATTTGCGAAGAGTCTGCCAGGGATAAGGTGTGGAAATTGACAGCCCATTTGCTCTAGCCCATTTCATTACTTACAGAGGTTGTGAGTCACGATATCTAGCCTAGGCCTACTTAAAATTAATATACTATAGTCAGTCTAGTTTAAGGCAACCTATCCAAAGAGATAGCTAGATAGGTAGATAGATAGACTGACTATGCCACTATATCATTATATTATTATAGCCATATATAAGAGGGGGATGTGGGGGTAGGAGTGGGGTAGGGGGTAGGTTATAGAGGTTTCTGTTCCTCCCGGGGCTTCATCCATCACTCTCCTGGACTGGGGTAGGTAGGAGGGGGATAGGGGATAGGAGTGGTAGGAGGTAGGAAGGGGATAGGAGGGAATAGGAGGGGATAGGAGGGTGGGGTAGGAGGTAGGAAGGGGGTAGGGGATAAGAGGGTGGGGTAGGAGGGGACATGAGGGGTGGGGTGGAGGGGGTGGGGTAGGAGGTAGGAGGGGTGGGGTAGGAGGGGTGGGGTAGGAGGGGTGGGGTAGGAGGTAGGAGGGGTGGGGTAGGAGGTAGGAGGGGTGGGGTAGGAGGTAGGAGGGGTGGGATAGGAGGGGTGGGGTAGGAGGTAGGAAGGGTGGGGTAGGAGGGGTGGGGTAGGGGGTAGGAGGGGTGGGAGATAGGAGGGTGATTAAGGGGGTGGGGTTATAGGGGGTGTATGTTCCTCCCTGGGCTTCATCCATCACTCGCCGGACACTGGGGGGGTCGATTAGTCTTCCTTAAGAGTTTTCCTGACCCCCAGCACTCCCTCGCTCGCTGCGGCCCTGTATTTCTCACCCATTGTGTTACTCTCGCTCTCTCTCTTTCTCACACTCACTCTCATTCTCACCCTCACTCACTTTACTTCTCTCACTCTCTCTCTCTCTCTGCTATGTACCATTTTTCTTCCAGTATTTTAAAATGGGGTTCTGCTCTCTCTCTCTCTCTCTCTCTCTCTCTCTTACTAGACAAATTATGACCACCTCGCTTGAATCGTAAGGTTTGTGATCAGAATATCCATGTTCGTCTCTGTAAGTCTATATAAATCAATCAATCAATCTCTCTATCTAACTATGGTTGATTAATCTTCCTTAATCCCTTCTGTACGTCCTTTAACTTTATTCTGGCTACTATTAGACGATTATTCTGGCTACTATTAGACGATTATTATGGCTACTATTAGACGATTATTATGGCTACTATTAGACGATTATTATGGCTACTATTAGACGATTATTCTGACTACTATTAGACGATTATTCTGACTACTATTAGACGATTATTCTGGCTACTATTAGACGATTATTTTGGCTACTATTAGACGATTATTATGGCTACTATTAGACGATTATTCTGACTACTATTAGACGATTATTCTGACTACTATTAGACGATTATTCTGGCTACTATTAGACGATTATTCTGGCTACTATTAGACGATTATTCTGGCTACTTAGACGATTATGGCTAGTATTAGACGATTATTATGGCTACTATTAGACGATTATTCTGGCTACTATTAGACGATTATTCTGGCTACTATTAGACGATTATTATGGCTACTATTAGACGATTATTATGGCTACTATTAGACGATTATTCTGGCTACTATTAGACGATTATTCTGGCTACTATTAGACGATTATTATGGCTACTATTAGACGATTATTATGGCTACTATTAGACGATTATTCTGACTACTATTAGACGATTATTCTGACTACTATTAGACGATTATTCTGGCTACTATTAGACGATTATTTTGGCTACTATTAGACGATTATTATGGCTACTATTAGACGATTATTCTGACTACTATTAGACGATTATTCTGACTACTATTAGACGATTATTCTGGCTACTATTAGACGATTATTCTGGCTACTATTAGACGATTATTCTGGCTACTATTAGACGATTATTCTGGCTACTATTAGACGATTATTCTGGTTACTATTAGACGATTATTCTGGCTACTATTAGACGATTATTCTGGCTACTATTAGACGATTATTCTGGTTACTATTAGACGATTATTCTGACTACTATTAGACGATTATTCTGGTTACTATTAGACGATTATTCTGGTTACTATTAGACGATTATTCTGACTACTATTAGACGATTATTCTTGTTACTATTAGACGATTATTCTGGTTACTATTAGACGATTATTCTGACTACTATTAGACGATTATTCTGGCTACTATTAGACGATTATTCTGGCTACTATTAGACGATTATTCTGGCTACTATTAGACGATTATTCTGGCTACTATTAGACGATTATTCTGGCTACTATTAGACGATTATTCTGGCTACTATTAGACGATTATTCTGGCTACTATTAGACGATTATTCTGGCTACTATTAGACGATTATTATGGCTACTATTAGACGATTATTCTGGCTACTATTAGACGATTATTCTGGCTACTATTAGACGATTATTCTGGCTACTATTAGACGATTATTCTGGCTACTATTAGACGATTATTCTGGCTACTATTAGACGATTATTCTGGTTACTATTAGACGATTATTCTGGCTACTATTAGACGATTATTCTGGCTACTATTAGACGATTATTTTGGCTACTATTAGACGATTTATTCTGACTACTATTAGACGATTATTCTGGCTACTATTAGACGATTATTCTGGCTACTATTAGACGATTATTCTGGCTACTATTAGACGATTATTATGGCTACTATTAGACGATTATTCTGGCTACTATTAGACGATTATTCTGGCTACTATTAGACGATTATTCTGGCTACTATTAGACGATTATTCTGGCTACTATTAGACGATTATTCTGGCTACTATTAGACGATTATTCTGGCTACTATTAGACGATTATTCTGGTTACTATTAGACGATTATTCTGGCTACTATTAGACGATTATTATGGCTACTATTAGACGATTATTTTGGCTACTATTAGACGATTATTCTGGCTACTATTAGACGATTATTCTGGCTACTATTAGACGATTATTCTGGCTACTATTAGACGATTATATTCAGTTTAAAATGGGTATCCAGCAATTAACAGGTTTCGAAGTATCTCCCTATACCCTTTTTACTACCACAGATCCTTCTTAAACTGCACAAAATAGTATAAATATAGCGAGAATATATTTCAAAAGACGTCCCGGTATTGAAGGGGTTAAAGGGGGTGGAGGGTATCTTAAGTTATCTTAAGTATATATTTCTAATAATTACATTTATGTGTAGTTGTTTCTCCCTACACCTCTATCAAGCGTTAACAAAATATATAATAAAATCAAACAAGACCCCCCTCGAAACTTTAAGAGAAATGTGTACAATTTTCGAAAGAAAAACATAAAGGCCGAAGGTCAGTTCCTACTACATTACAGGATCGCTACTGCTCACCAGGAAAAAACTCGACACCTTAATGGCACAAAAGATCTTAATATTGGCAAAGAAATGGGGTGAAAGAAATCAAAATCACCAAACTAATGGGGGAACGACCTATAATCTCATTACTAATGGGGCTAAACATGAGAGGGAAGGAACAAATATCTCCCATTAAGAATCCCCCCCCCCCCCCCCCACACACACACACACCCACTCGTTGTTGCTCTGTATTCTCACCAATTGTGTTACTCCAACTTCCTCGGATTTTTTTTCGATAAGATTTATTTCGGCTCCATGGATAACTGACCCAACACATTAACTTTCTGCCTCCCCCCCCTCTCTCTCTCTCTCTAGCTACTTTCATCTTACATAAACACACACACTCTCTCTCTACCTACTTTAATCTTACACACACACACACACACACACATACACACACTCTCTCTCTCTCTCTCTCTTTAAGAATAAGAATAAGACGAAGAGTAAGAAACGAGAGTGGGCGAGTGCTGGGGTTTGCAAATCTCTGACATTTCTAGCTCCCCAGGATAGCATTTGGCCCCCTCCCATCTTAAAGCATCTCCTCCTCTCATTTTTCCTCCTTCTGCTCTTCTTACTTCTCTTCCTCCAAATCACTCAGTGCCGGTGACATCTTTTGTATTCAATTACCGCTACATTTAGACGATTTTATTCGATTACCGCTACATTTAGACGATTTTATTCAATTACCGCTACATTTAGACGATTTTATTCGATTACCGCTACATTTAGACGATTTTATTCGATTACCGCTACATTTAGACGATTTTATTCGATTACCGCTACATTTAGACGATTTTATTCGATTACCGCTACATTTAGACGATTTTACGAAGCTTATGAAGGATATATGGTAGCTAAAAAGGATTAATCGAGACAGTCTGCAGTCTTTGATGGGTAGACGTCCCTCTTAGCCTGAATACAATCGTCCAATAGTGGCCAGCATAGAAGGAAAAGGACGTCACCGATACTAAATGGAACATAACCCCTTCTGTACCGGCGGCGTCTTCTTAACTTTATTTTGGCTACTATTACGCGATATTCTTCAGTTTAAGGGGAGATATCCACTTGAGGGATTTTTTTCTGGACCCCTTTCGCCCTCATGTTTAGCCCCGTTGCTTTTGAGATTTTAAGACCTTCGCCCTAGTAGTTTGGATATTTTAAGACATTTTGCCCCATTTCTGTCAATTTTAAGACCTTTCGTGCCGTTAAGGTGTCGATTTTTTTCCTGGCGAGCGATAGCGAGCCTGTAATTTAAGAGCAACCGGCCTCCGGCCGGGACATTTTTCTACCGAAAAATGTACAAATTTATCTTGAAAGGGGGTCTAGGGGGTGTAATTTTAAGCTTGATGAAAAAGTAGGGAACAAACTAAATACCTCCCCTTAATATGGGCCTGAGGCAATTAACAGGCTTCGAACGTATCTCACTTAACCTTTGTTACCACCACAGATCCTTCTTTAACTGCACAACATCGTCTACATATAGCTAGAATAAAATATACCACACGTCGCTGGTACAGACAGGGTTAATAATCATCCCGTTGACTGATAATTGAGGCAACAAAATGGCGTCCACAGAAAACAAGTTGTCGGCACTCTCCCTTAGCACAGGATCTCTACTACGCAACTATACCCTGTTCCAAATAGGTAGAGGTAATGGGTTGGTAATGTCCACACCTATTCCCTGGCTAACTCCAACTCCCTTAGTTCCAAGTAGTTCCCTTTCCAATGTTCCCTTACCCACTCTAAACCACTGTTTGGACACTTGATCCTCAGTGTTTTGGAGGACAAGTAGCCTAGAAGGGTCACTATACCTGTTGTTGCTTGATTTCCTTTGTACTCCTTTGTACTCTCTCTCTCACTCTCTATCTCTCTCTCTCTCTCTATCACTCACACACACACACACAATTTCCTTCTCTTCTTGACAAGCTCTTTTTCCGTCAATTTTTACAGGCAATTGTTGGGTGTCACTTTCAAGATATAATTTCCATAAGAATCAAAGAACCTATTATAATCTACCTTCAGTCTATAGTCCATTCACTGTATGTAGGCGAAACATCATGACCTCCATCCTCTGTATCTCAAAAAGGACTAGCGCAAATTCGCAGTCATTTTCCACACCTATTCGTTGATTGACTCTTCACAAATGGTAAAAATATCAGCTCGATTACGCTAGTCGCTTTTGAGTTACAGAGGTTAGAGGTCATGATTTATCGCCTACTTACAGCGAACAGACTATAGTTTCCGATCCCAATGCGAAAGAGCCTCAAAGTAGCACGATTAAAAACTTGCTCCGCGAAGATTGCCGGAAAATGCGTTCGTGTGATACCACTTTAAAATCTCGTCTTCATAAAAAATTAAATGAGACTATTGAATTCCTCTTTAAGAAGTTAGGTCATGATCTCTCTTTAGTCTTTCTCTCTCTCTTTGAGCTATTATGTTCTTGTTTTGTGTTTCTCTCGCTCTCTCTGTATCTATCTTTCCTCTCTCTCTCTCTCTCTCTCTCTCTCTCTCTCTCTCTCTCTCTCTCTCTCTATGTATCTATCTTTCCTCTCTCTCTCTCTCTCTCTCTCTCTCTCTCTCTCTCTCTATCTATCTAGCTATGTATCTATCTTTCCCCTCTCTCTCTCTTTCTCTTTCTCTCTCTCTCTGATCCTTCCCTTTTATTCTCGTTCACTGCAAGCCATCTTTAATCTGTCCATTCTTTCTAGTTTACGCTCTCTCTCTCTCTCTCTGTCTCTCACTTATTATCGTTCAATGTAAACCTTTCTTAATCTTTCTATTCATGTTTAGCCCCACTGGTTTTGATATTCTAAGATGTTCACCCTATTAGTTTCGCGATGTTAAGACCTTTCGTTCCATTTTCACCATATTGAAGACCTTTCGTGCAATTTAGGTGTCGAACTTCTTCTTGGCGAGCGATAACCAGCCTGTAATTTGAGAGGAACCAGCCTCCGGCCAGGACATTTATGAAATGAAAAATGTACAAATGTAATCTCGAAGGGGGGTTTGGGGGTATTTTATTTAACTTGATGGAAGTATACGGAACAAAAGAAAAAAAAAAAAAAAAAAAAAAAATAATAATAATAATAATAATAATAAAAAAAAAAAAATAATAATAATAATAATAATAATAAAAAAAAAAAAAAAAAAAAAAATTATAAACAATGGGTATATAACAACTAAAATAATGTATCGGTAGTCAATCAGAGATATATTGAAATCCATTATTATCTCCAACTCCTCTTCCTCCTCCACAACCCACACCACCACTACCACTACCACCACCAAATCCGTCCTCCTCCTCCTCCTCTTCTAATTCCCCACTTCTTCCTCTTCCTCCCCCACCACCATCCACCTCCCACACAATTCCTCCTCTTCCTCCACATCTTGCTTACCTCCTCCTTCTCCACCTACTTTTCCTCATCATCCCCATCCCTACCACCACCCCCACCACCAAATCCATCCTCTTCCTCCTACTACTACCCCAACCACCACCACCACCACCATTTCCGTCCTCCTCCCCTTCCTTCTCCTCCACCACCCCCTTCCACTCTTCCACCTCCTCCTACCTGATCACCCCCCCCCCCTACCACCACCCCCATATCCGTTTCTGTTTGGTAATAGTCAATGTATTGAGTGTTTCAAAGAATTAAAAGGCTTTCGCAAATTTGATGCATATTTACTGTTCAGAATCAATAAATAATAGTTCATCAACACGGGGAAATGGAATGACACTTTTCCTCCTCCTCCTCCTCCTCCTCCTCCCTCACCACCACACCCTCTTCTTCTTCTTCTTCCTCCCACATAATTCCATCGAGTCGGCCAACAGCTAAGTTAATTAAATTCCAGAGCAGGTCACTTTGGGCCAGACCCGAACCTCCCGTGTGTATAACATGATGGATGGGGTATGGGGGGTGAAAGGAATACATTATAGGGATAGATAGGGTAGGGAGGTAGATAGATACATAGATAGATGAGAATATAGATGGATGGTGAAAGGAATACATTATAGGCATAGATGGGGAGGGGGGGAGGTAGGTGTATAGATGGATTAATAGATTGATAGATAGATAGATAGATGGATAGATACATAGATAGATAGGGATATCAATGGATAGATAAACAGATAGGGTTATAGATGCATGAAATGATAGAAAGGGATATCGATGAATAGATATATATGGATATAGATGAATAGGTAGATATGAAAATAGATAGATAAGGAGAAAGATGGATAAAATGATAAAAAGGAAGATTGATAAAGATAAATAAATAAATAAATATATATATATACTGTACATAAAGAGTGAGTGAGAGAGAGAGCGAGAGTGGCGAGAGAGTGTTAATAAATATATAGTGGTCTGTTCCTGGAAGAAAATATGTGTGGCGTAAGTAATATGTGTGGCGTAAGTAATATGTGTGGCGTAAGTAATATGTGTGGCGTAAGTAATATGTGTGGCGTAAGTAATATGTGTGGCGTAAGTAATATGTGTGGCGTAAGTAATATGTGTGGCGTAAGTAATATGTGTGGCGTAAGTAATATGTGTGGCGTAAGTAATATGTGTGGCGTAAGTAATATGTGTGGCGTAAGTAATATGTGTGGCGTAAGTAATTATTAATGAAAGGTTAATGATGGTTAGGTAATCCCTCCCCCCCCCCCCCCTCCACCCCCCACCCCCCACCCCCCACCCCCCTTTTCTCTTCATCTATCTATGTATATCTCTCTTACACACACACACACACACACACACACACACACACACAACGCAACAGCTGGATTCTTTATAATATTGACAAAAAGCTACTATTATTATTATTGCTACTACTAGTATTATTATTATTATTATTATTATTATTATTATTATGAGTAGTATTTTACACATATTGAGAGAGAGAGAGAGAGAGAGAGAGAGAGAGCGGATTACAACAAAGCTAATGATTGATGACAGAAGCTAATGTGAAGTGGCGGGATATTGGTGTAAAGATTAACCTGATTTATAGACGCATTAATTCCTAACTGTTTGGGGGGAGGAGAGGGATGGTATAAAGTGAATAGATATGATAGATAGATAGATAGGGGAGGTGTGGCGGAGTGGTCTTGCCACTGGTCTGGTAATCCAATGGACCCGGGTTCGAATCCCAATATGTAAATGGGAAGATATTATTGGGATGGAATTTGTGCTGTACCTAGTATCAGTGCATTACCACAGCAGACCAAAATGCCGAAAAAATACTCTCATTGTTCCCTGATTAAAATAGCATTGTATGAATATTCCCATATTCAAAAATATGCTACAGGGGGGCAATGCCTAGTGAGTTCATTGCTCAATAGGTGGCGTTCTGAGAGTGAGCGTCCGAGTGTGGTGGATGAGACTGTGAAGCGCAGAGGCGAGGCGGCTTCAGAGATGGGATTGCTTCGAGCCGGGGTGCTTCGCATGTCTCACTCCATAGACTGGAACAAGACCTCACGGGCCTCACCGTGTTCAGCGGTAGAGTGTAAAGGCTATCAGCCTATGCCCGAGAGGGAGTAGTTGGAATATACTGTAGATAAAAAAAAATATATAGGTATAGATAGATATATAGATAGATAATTATATAGATAAATAATATGATGTATCCATAAGCAAACAGACAAACTGACTACATTGGTCTCTCTTTCTATAAATAAATATATATATATATATATATATATATATATATATATATAGAGAGAGAGAGAGAGAGAGAGAGAGAGAGAGAGCGAGAAAGCAAGAATAAGAGCCAGAGCGAGCAATAGATATATATACTGTATAATTATAGAAAACGATTAAATAACGTATAACTATAACAAATAGAAATATGATGACAGGCTGTGATGGATGGTTGGTGTAAGTAGGGCATGATTTATAGAACTATTGTGAGCTAGATGTGCGGGATTCGAGGTGGGTAACGTGAAATGGATAATAATAAATGGATAAAAATAAATGGATAATAATAAATGGATAAAAATAAATGGATGATAATAAATGGATATTTATAATAATAAATGGATGATGATAAATGGATAATAATAAATGGATAATAATAAATGGATAATAATAAATGGATGATAATAAATGGATAAAAATAAATGGATAATAATAATTGGATAATAATAAATGGATAATAATAAATGGATAAAAATAAATGGATGATAATAAATGGATGATAATAAATGGATAATAATAAATGGATGATAATAATGGATAATAATAAATGGATAATAATAAATGGATAATAATAAATGGATGATAATAAATGGATAATAATAAATGGATAATAATAAATGGATGATAATAAATGGATGATAATAAATAGATAAAAATTAATGGATAATAATAAATGGATGATAAATGGATAATAATAAATGGATAATAATAAATGGATGATAATAAATGGATAAAAATAAATGGATGATAATAAATGGATGATAATAAATGGATAATAAATGGATGATAATAAATGGATAATAATAAATGGATAATAATGGATAATAATAAATGGATAATAATATATGGATAATAATAAATGGATGATAATAAATGGATGATAATAAATGGATAATTATAAATGGATAATAATAAATGGATAATAATAAATGGATAATAAATGGATAATAATAAATGGATAATAAATGGATAAAAATAAATGGATAATAATAAATGGATGATCATAAATGGATAATCAATGGATGATAATAAATGGATAACAAATGGATAATAATAAATGGATGATAATAAATGGATAATAATAAATGGATGATAATAAATGGATAATAATAAATGGATGATAATAAATGGATAATAAATGGATAAAAATAAATGGATAATAATAAATGGATAATTTTTTTTTTTTTTTTTTTTTTTTTTTTAAGAGACAATGAACGGAGGAAGGAAAACCACAGATAAAACAACAAGGTCCATGTGCCTAAAGGCATCCTCCATTCATAAAATGTTTGTAACAACTGGATTTAAACATTTGTTGATTGTAAGTTTGTGGAAAGCAATTGGAGGGAAGTGAATTCCAAAGAGTAGTAGCTCTGGGGATAAATGAATTCTGATAAGCAGAAGTTCTGCATTGTGGAGGAGAAAGTGTAAATTCATGGGCGCTCTCAGCTGCCCTAGTTCTACGGGGAAAGATGTGGAGAGGCGGCACAATTGAAGCAAGTTCCTCGGAACAATTGCTGTGAAAATATCTGTAGAATAATGCAAGGGATGCAACGTTTCTTCGTATGGCTAATGTAGGAAGGTCCTGTGTGATTGCAGGGTTATTGATTAATCTAATAGCTTTATTTTGAATTTTGTCCAACTGCCTCAATGCAACCACTCCACTTCCACCCCACAGAGGTGAACAGTAATCCATCTGAGAGCGCACATGACTTTTATATATTACGGCCAACTGCTCGTCAGTGAAGAATTCTCGAACTCTGTACAGGAGTCCCAGTTTTTTAGAGGCATTCTTAGCAATGCTTCTAACATAATGTGTCCAGCTCAAGTTAGTAGTTAATGTTACACCGAGAATGTCAATACTAGGGGAAGTGGGAATATTTACATCATTAAAAAATATATGGGAGTCCGTGAGATTCTGTCGGTTAGAAAATTGAATGTACTTGGTTTTTCTGTGCATTAAAGGAAACTAGATTCTCTTGTCCCCATTCATTAATTCTAGAAAGGTCCTGGTTCAGAGAAATTGCAGTGTTTATTTTTGAATTTATAAGATCGGGTTGGGTGAAAGAATTGGTAAATGTGAAGGAACTGTGGAGTGTTGAGTCATCTGCGTAGGAATGTATTGGATTATGAGTGGTAGATATGAGATCATTGATATGAATGAGGAACAGAGTTGGGGCCAAAACTGATCCCTGGGGAACACCAGCATTTATTGAGTGAAATTGAGAATAAAGGCCATCTACCATTACACGTATTTTTCTGTTATGAAGATAAGAAGAAATTAGTGGAACTAATGATGCAAGGCCGTAGTGTGACATCTTCGACAATAAGGATTGATGCCAGACTCTATCAAATGCCTTTGATATATCCAGTGCTATTGTATGTGTTTCACCATGTTGGTCTGTAGCTTGGTTGATTTGATGCGTAAGAAGGCAAAGAATGTCTGCAGTTGATCGACATCGTCTAAAACCATATTGCCTATCACGGATTAATTTATTATTCTCCAGATGCTTAATTATGTGATTATTTAATATAATTTCAAAAACTTTGCCAAGAGTGGAAGTTATAGCTATTGGTCTGTAGTTTGATGGATCTGAAGAGGCACCTTTTTTAGGAACTGGATGGATGTTTGCTTCTTTCCAGGGTACTGGGAAGCATGAGGTATGAGTACACAGACGGAAAAATTTTGCCAATACAGGAGCGAGCACCAAGGAGCAATTCTTAAGTACTATTGGAGGAATTTCATCTGGACCAGGAGCCTTATCTACTGAGAGATTCTGCAAAATAGTTTTGACATGTCTGGTGTGGATCTTAAGTGAGGGAATTTCAGGTGAATTAAAATTAAGTACAGGGACATCTTGATTTATGTCATCTAAGGTTGAGTTGGTGGAGAAAATATCTGCAAGAAGGTTAGCTTTACCTCGTGGGTCACTTACAAGATTGCCAGTCGGAGATTTTAATGGTGGAATGGATGAAGCAGTAGTGAAGTTGGATTTGAATAGTTAAGAGTAGACCAAAATATTTTGTTATCATTTGGATTATTTAGAAGTTTATTTGCCTGCTTATGGAGAAAGTTTGATTTAGTTAGGTTTAATACAGTTTTGGCATGATTTCTGATGTTTCTAAAGTAATTAAAGGCTTCATGTGTTTTTGATCTTGTGTATGCATTGTAGGCTATTGCTTTTTGTTCAGTTACTCTAGCACAATTATGGTCAAACCATTTAGGTGAATTAGATCTTTTACTGTACTTTTGATGAGGAATAAAAGTTTCCATTCCAATTTTTACAAAATCTTGTATGTGGCTCAAGGTGGAGTGTGCATCATTAGAAAAGAAAGAGGTCCAGGGAATATCAATAAAGAAACCTTGAAGACCCTCCCAGTCTGCCCTATCGTAATGCCATTTAGTCACCAAAACAGGTTCAGAGTGGGAAGGTGTGGTAGGTGATAGACAGGTGGCCTGTATCAGACAGTGATCAGAAGATCCAAGTGGGGACCTCACTGTAACATCATAATTTTCTGAATTGGTTGTTAAAAATAAGTCCAGTAGGTGGGAATTATGATTAGGATTATCTGGTACACGGGTGGGTTGGTTGACTAGTTGAATGAGATTAAATGAGTCTGCAAATAGCTCACATTCAAGACCAGCATCATCAGTCCTGGCTGAATGAGTGAGCCATTCAACATTATGGACATTAAAATCACCCAACACAGTGATTTCAGAAGAAGCATTTAAGTTGAGGACACTGAGTTGTGAGGACAGAGAATCAAAAAGACTTTGCTCTGGAGGAGTATTTGGGGAACGGTAGATGCAACATATGTATTTAAATTTACCAGCAGAAATTAATTTGTATATAGAATAATCAAAATAGGGACAATTGAAACTAGTAACCTCCTCCAGGGCAATTTCAGATTTTGCGAAGCAACATACACCACCTTTAGGTCTGAAATTTTGGACCAGTTGATAACCTGGAAAATTAAATCTAGATGTGTCAGATGTGGATGTTACTTGAGTCTCTGTCAAAAAAAGGAGAGTAGGGGATTCTGCTTGAAGAAATTGGTGTACAGAATTGATGTTAGAGTGAAGTCCCCTTATATTACTAAAGAAATAGCTGTACTGACAAGCAGCTTTGGGACGTTGCAATGCTCTTGACACAGTCGCATGATGACGACCGGAAGGGCCCTGTGTCAATAACCCAACCCTGCCGGGGGTGGATATCCGAGGGACCACCAGGTTTGCTCTTAACAATTGTACTGCCATATTTATAAGGTAAGTGTATGGTGTTACATGTATGATATGTAGTGGGAAGAGTAGTATTTTATGGATAGAGGATAGCGATGTAGGGCAATGTCGTGAAGTTGGATGTGTATGTTATATAAAGAGGGTTTTCCTGATACCCCTGATGTGTGAGGCAGAAAGATATGTATCCAGCTACCAAGGCCTGGGAGAGAAAATGGAATTCAGGCTATTCCCTGAGTCTCCCGAAACCTTGGCGGTAGTACTTCCCTGGGCGGGGCTGCCTACCCCTACTACCTACAAATGAATGATAATAAATGAATGATAATATATGGATAATAATAAATGGATAATAATAAATGGATGATAATATATGGATAATAATAAATGGATGATAATAAATGGATGATAATAAATGGATGATAATAAATGGATAAAAATAAATGGATAATAAATGGATGATAATAAATGGATAATAAATGGATACAAATAAATGGATAATAAATGGATAATAATAAATGGATAATAATAAATGGATAAAAATAAATGGATAATAAATGGATGATAATAAATGGATAATAAATGGATAAAAATAAATGGATAATAATAAATGGATGATAATAAATGGATAATAATAAATGGATAATAATAAATGGGTGACAATAAATGGATGATAATAAATGGATAATAATAAATAAATAATAATAATGGATAATAAATGGATAAAATAAATGGATGATAAATGGATAAAAATAAATGGATAATAATAAATGGATGATAATAAATAGATAATAATAAATGGATGATAATAAATGGATGATAATAAATAGATAATAATAAATGGATAATAACAAATGGATGATAATAATGGATAATAATAAATGGATGATAATAAATGGATGATAATAAATGGATAATAATAAATGGATAATAATAAATGGATAATAATAAATGGATGATAATAAATGGATACTAATAATGGATGATAATAAATGGATGATAATAAATGGATAATAATAAATGGATGATAATAAATGGATAATAGTAAATGGATGATAATAAATGGATAATTATAAATGGACGATAATAAATTGATAATAATAAATGGATAATAATAAATGGATGATAATAAATGGATAATAATAAATGGATGATAATAAATGGATAATAATAAATGGATAATAATAAATGGATAATAATAAATGGATAAAAATAAATGGATAATAAATGGATAATAAATGGATAATAATAAATGGATAATAATAAATGGATAATAATAAATGGATGATAATAAATGGATAATAATAAATGGATAATAATAAATGGATGAAAATAAATGGATAATAATAAATGGATAATAATAAATGGATGATAATAAATGGATAATAATAAATGGATAATAATAAATGGATAATAATAAATGGATGATAATAAATGGATAATAATAAATGGATAATAATAAATGGATAATAATAAATGGATAATAATAAATGGATGATAATAAATGGATAATAATAAATGGATAATAATAAATGGATAATAATAAATGGATAATAATAAATGGATGATAATAAATGGATAATAATAATGGATAATAATAAATGGATAATAATAAATGGATAATAATAAATGGATAATAATAAATGGATGATAATAAATGGATAATAATAATGGATAATAATAAATGGATAATAATAAATGGATAATAATAAATGGATAATAATAAATGGATAATAATAAATGGATAATAATAAATGGATGATAATAAATGGATAATAAATGGATAATTAGATACATACTCTCAGCCGGGCTACTTGAAGGGTCTAGTTCATATTCTAAACAATCGTAAGAGTGGTAAAATAGTACTAAATAGTAAAGATATAATTGACCCCGGGCCCACATGTAGCCTGGCAGATACTGGCAAACAAAATAATAGTCTTGGCTGTTTGCCCGGTAGTATTATACCACATACATACATACATACATATACGGATACTGACACATACATACATACATAGACATACGGAATACACACGCAGAAGCACACGCACACACCCAAATTGTACACATTTATCTTGAAAGGGGGTGGGGGGGGGGGGGTCTAGGGAGTGTTTTTTTAAGCTTGATGAAGGTCTAGCGAGAATACAAAATAATACATTAATATATAAATGAATGGACCCAATAAAATAACCACTGTCTCCTTAAGGGGGGTGACCTGCTTTTTGTTATTTCTGTCCTTTTCTCTCTTTCTCTGGCTTGTATCCATTCGGCCCCATTCAGCCAACTATTTTAAGACGTTTATCCCCATCTAGGTGTCGATTTCTTCCTGGCGAGCGATAGCGAGCCAGCATTATATGAAGAAATCCGGCTTTGCCGGAGAAATTTTTCTATCGAAAAATGTACAAATTTAGCCTGCTGTCAAACAAAAATAACAAATATGCTGGCTCGCTACCGCTCACCAGTAAAAAATTGACACCTGGATGGGGATAAACGTCTTAAAACAGTAGGCTGAATGGGGCCAAATGGATACAAGCCAGAGAAAGATAGAAAAGGACAGAAATAACAAAAAGCAGGTCACCCCCCTTAACCCATGTGTAACCCTCTCGCCTATTATTAAAATGTAAAACTTGCAAACTAAACAAACCATAATTGGGACAAGGACAATAAAAAGTCAAATTAAATTATCAAAATCGCTATGTGGAAACAACGCTTACTAAAATGAAAATTATTAAATAAAAGAACACAATCCACCACATAGGGTGTACATTAATTACTACATGAGCAAGTTAATCTGTATAGCTTCGTTTCTTTATAAGTTTTGGCTGAGACTAAACGATTATATTAATACAAAACGCTTGCTTGAGGGCGGAGGGTTCATTTCTTGGTCGATGCTTTCATAATATTTATCATTATTCTCGTGTCCTGCCTATACCTCCTTCAGACTTGGAAACAAAAATACACACACACACACATACACACACATACAGGATCCCCCTTAAAGATATATTTGTACATAATTCGGTAGAACAATTTCCCGGCTGAAGGTTTGGTTCCTCCTAAATTACAGGCTCACTACAGCTCGCCAGGAAAAAGACGACACCTAAATAACACGAACACTCTTAATATTGACAAAGTAAAGGGGCGAAAGGTCTCAACATCTCCAAACTAATGAAAGGAACGTCTTAAAATCTCAAAACACGAGGGAGAAAGGGATCCAGAAAAAACGACTACCTCCCCCTTAAACGACTACCTCCCCCTTAAACGACTACCTCCCCTTTAAACGACTACCTCCCCCTTAAACGACTACCTCCCATTTAAACGACTACCTCCCATTTAAACGACTACCTCCCCCTTAAACGACTACCTCCCCCTTAAACGACTACCTCCCCCTTAAACGACTACCTCCCCTTTAAACGACTACCTCCCCCTTACACGACTAGAGTAATCGAGCTAACATTTCTACCATTTGGGAAGAGTCAGCCAGGGAATAGGTGTCATTTTACAGTTAATTTGCTCTAGCCCGTTTTGAGTTACAAAGCTTAGGAGTCACGATGTCCGGCCTACAATTACTGGTACACAATTGACCACTTGCGAGTTTCAGGCTATAAGGAAGTTGGAGCCGTAAACATCGCTATTGATCAGAAATGCAATAATAATGTAGGTTTCTGATGGATAAAAACGAAAATGTTGAATTGGGTTTCATGTGTTATTGTGTCTGTATGTACTGCAATCGCATTTTAGCTCATAATTCTGCTAAATATTAAATCGCATTTGAGCTGATAATTCTGCTAAATATCAATGTCTACAGCTCCAACTTCCTTATAGAACGAAACTCGCAAGTGGTCAATTTGGAGCTCTAAGAAACCAAATACACTCACAATGAAAGAGGAAACGGTCAATTGCGCCTTGCAAATAATGTTCACAAACTCCTGCCCCCAACCGTACCTTCCATTCATACATAATTAGGTAAACAACTCGTAATAACCCCTTGTCCTGGCATAGCTGTTGAATGAATCGATCCGCCAAACACCTTAACCCTTTCACGTTTTTTATGACGCAGAGGTTGCCAGATTAGCAATAATAAATAGAGTTCTCTCACTCTTATAACTACCTCTCCAAAATTAGTTGTCTGCCCACAGCTAACTCAAAGACAACTGCAGAGGTTGAAGTAACTAAACTAAAGGTTTCTAAATACCCCTGATGGTAAGAAAGGCTTTAAAGTATCCCTAATAGGCTCAAAATTGCGTCAAGAACGTGAGAGGGTTAAGGGGGTATGGGCGATATTTTAAGAGGAACCGTCCTTTGTGCGGGACATTTTTCTATCGAAAAATGTACACATTTATCTTGAAAGGGGTCTAGGGGGTGTTTTTATCTTGAAGGGGGTCTAGGGGGTGTTTTATCTTGAAGGGGGTCTAGGGGGTGTTTTATCTTGAAAGGGGTCTAGGGGGTGTTTTATCTTGAAGGAGGTCTAGGGGGTGTTTTATCTTGAAGGAGGTCTAGGGGGTGTTTTATCTTGAAGGAGGTCTAGGGGGTGTTTTATCTTGAAGGGGGTCTAGGGGGTGTTTTATCTTGAAGGGGGTCTAGGGGGTGTTTTATCTTGAAGGGGGTCTAAGGGTGTTTTATCTTGAAGGGGGTCTAGGGGTGTTTTATCTTGCAACGGGGTCTAGGGGGTGTTTTATCTTGCAAGGGGGTCTAGGGGTGTTTTATCTTGCAAGGGGGTCTAGGGGGTGTTTTATCTTGCAAGGGGGTCTAGGGGGTGTTTTATCTTGCAAGGGGGTCTAGGGGGTGTTTTATCTTGAAGGGGGTCTAGGGGTGTTTTATCTTGAAGGGGGTCTAGGGGGTGTTTTATCTTGAAGGGGGTCTAGGGGGTGTTTTATCTTGAAAGGGGTCTAGGGGGTGTTTTATCTTGAAGGGGGTCTAGGGGGTGTTTTATCTTGAAGGGGGTCTAGGGGGTGTTTTATCTTGAAAGGGGTCTAGGGGTGTTTTATCTTGAAAGGGGTCTAGGGGGTGTTTTATCTTGAAAGGGGTCTAGGGGGTGTTTTATCTTGAAGGGGGTCTAGGGGGTGTTTTATCTTGAAGGGGGTCTAGGGGGTGTTTTTATCTTGAAGGAGGTCTAGGGGGTGTTTTTCTAAGCTTGATGGAGGTCTAGGGGGTGTTTTTCTAAGCTTGATGGAGGTCTAGGGGGTGTTTTTCTAAGCTTGATGGAGGTCTAGGGGGTGTTTTTCTAAGCTTGATGGAGGTCTAGGGGGTGTTTTTCTAAGCTTGATGGAGGTCTAGGGGGTGTTTTTCTAAGCTTGATGGAGGTCTAGCGAGGAAACTATAAAATACCCAATAAATAATAAATGATAAAATATACATTTAAGGGGAGGTATTTAGTTTGTACCCTAGACCTCCATCAAGCTTAAAACTTACACTCCCTTGACCCTCTTCAAGATAAACTTGTACATTTTTCGGTAGAAAAATGTCCCGGCCAAAGGCCGTTTCCTCCTACATTACAGGCTCGCTATCGCTCGCCAGGAAAAAATCGACACCTAAATGGCACGAAATGTCTAAAAATTGACAGAAATGGGGCGAAAGTTCTTAAAATCGCCAAACTAATGGGGCGAACGTCTTAAAATCTCAAAAACAATGGGGCTAAACATGAGGGAGAAAGGGGCCCAGAAAAAAAATCCTCCAGGTGGAAATCTCCCCTTAAGCCCACACGACACAGGACCATACCAATCTCCACACCGCACATTGTAGAGATCCTGTACTGAGAGAAATCGGACAACTTTTTCTTTGGCCGCCATATTGTTGCCCTTTTCACCATACAACGCGGTCATGTTATTATTTTGTTTTTTCTTATTGGTCACGTGAAATTTAAATGCAAAATAATAACAAAATATATATGAAAAACAAGCAAATAGATCAATAAATAAAATATATACAGTCGAGGCCATAAATTTTGATACACTTCGAAGCCTCGACTAATGTAAAGGAACCTCCGGAACACAAATATCAGGTCAAGAATAAATAAAAGGGTTTCAGTTCAATCCGAAACCGCTTCAGAAACTTTAAAAAAAAAAAAAAAAAAAAAAAAAAAAAAAAAAAAATGTATCCGCATTAACCTTTTCTGTACCGGCGATAGTCTATATTCTGGCTGCCATTAAACGACATTATTCAGTTTAAAAAGGGCCTCTAGCTACTAACAGACTTCGAATGATCTCACTTAACCCTTTTTACTACCTCGGATCCTCTCTCTGGCTTGTATTCATTCGGCCCCATTCAGCCTACTGTTTTAAGACGTTTAACCCCGTCCAGGTGTCAATATTTTCCTGGCGAGCGGTAGCGAGCCAGCATATATTTATTTTCGTTTTGACAGCAAGCTAAATTTGTACATTTTTTGATAGAAAAATTTCTCCGGCGAAGCCGGATTTCTCCATACAATGTTGGCTCGCTATCGCTCGCCAGGAAGAAATCGCACCTGGATGGAGATAAACGTCTTAAAACAGTTGGCTGAATGGGGCCGAATGGATACAAGCCAGGGAAAGAGAGAAAAGGAGAGAAATATAAAAAAAAAAAAAACGGTGCACAAAATCGATTAACTACAGCAAAAATATAGATGAAAAGATGGCGGAGGTTGGCCGATTTCTGGTACTATTTGGGGCCCATCTTACATAACATGGCAACCTTTATGTGCCCACCATTAATCATTAACACTATACTTTGAATACCACACACACACACACGCATACTTGTACACGCACTCTCTTCTCTCTCTCGCTATCACACTCACAGACACAAATTTGCACACACACACACACACACACACACACACACACACACACACACAGTCACATGCAGTTACACATGAACACACACACACACACACAGCTTCTTGCTCTGTACAGGGGCACACTGCGTCCATGTATTGAGTATTGTTCGCATGTGTGGGGAGGATCCTCTCACACAGCATTTCTCGACAAAGTAGAAAAGAAAGCCTTTCGTCTCATTACCTCACGTCCACTCACTGACTCTTTGCAATCTCTCTCTCTTCGCCGCAGTGTTGCATCTCTCTCGCTATTCTACCGCTATTACAATAATCAATGTTCCTCAGAGTTCTGTCAGTGTATAACACCTCCTCTACGTAGGACACGTAGCACCCGTCTTGCAACACAATCCCATTCCTACTCTGTGCAACTCTCCAATCCAAGATTGAAACGATATTCTCAAACCTTCTTCTATTCAACAGCTGAACTCTGGAACTCTCTCCCTGAATCCATATTTCCCTGTTCCTATGACATAAATAGCTTCAAACTCCGTGTGTCCAGACATTTTGGCTCGAACATTCCTTGATTTTGGCCCTGTCACTCTTTCAACTGGAGGAGGCACTCGTTACAGATATTTCTGCCTTTTGTCTTCCTCATCAACATAGAAAAAGAAAAACACACACACACACACGCAGTCGCTTAACAAATATTTGAGGAACTAAACCCCCCCCCCCCAAACTAACTGTGGCAGAGTGGTCTTGCCATTGGACTGGTAATCCAATGGACCCGGGTTCGAATCCCAATGTGTCAATGGGAAGATATTATTGGGATGGAATTTGTGCTGTACCTAGTTTCAGTGCATTACCACAACACACCGAAACGCCAAAAAAATACCCTCATTGTTCCCTGATTAAATAGCACTGTATGAATATTCCCATATACAAATTATGCTACAGGAGGACAATGCCTAGTGAGTTAATTGCTCAATAGGTGGCGTTCTGAGAGTGAGGGTCCGAGCCTGGGGGATGAGTCTGAGAGGCGGAGCAGCTTCAGAGATGCAGTTGCTTCGAGCCGTGAGTGCTTCGCATATCTCACTCCCTAGGCTGGAACAAGACCTCACGGGCCTCACCGTGTTCAGCGGTAGAGTGTGCAGGCTCTCACCCTATGCCCGAGAGGTAGTAGTTGGAATATAGAAAACAAAAACAAAATCTGATTGCCGGAAAAAGTACTCGTGTGCCATCGCTATAAAGCATTGACTAATATTGCCAAATAAAAACCTTGCTCTTAGAAAATTGCCGAGAAAAAGTACTCGTGTGCCATCGCTATAACCCAGCATTAACTAATATTGCCAAATAAAAACCTTGCTCTTAGAAAATTGCCGAGAAAAAGTACTCGTGTAACCCTGCTCAAACCCAGCATTGATCCCACTAATGCACCTGGGCTGGCATTATTTACCAGTATAACAGAACGGGGGGTGAGTGCTGCTGCTGTGTTCTTCCATTAGTCCCTTCCTTTATTAATGTTAGATTAATGGGGCTAGGTTAACATCTTTAGTGAGGTTGCATTACATTTGGTGTTTGGGGAGTTCGATTGGGTTAGGATATTTATGGGATTCTGTGCGCTGTTTTAGTAGTTGTAGTAGTAATAGTAGTAGTAGTAGTAGTAGTAGTAGTAGTAGTAGTAGTAGTAGAAAGAGAAGCAGAAATAGCAAAATTATTATTATTATTATTATTATTATTATTAGTAGTAGTAGTAGTAATAGTAAGAGCCCTGTATCGCAGCATTAGTTTGGAGATTTTCATATTTTTCACTCCATTAGTTTGGCGATAAGAAGACGCTTCACCCCATTCAAGTGTCAACAATTTTGTATGTGAGCAAAAGCAAGCCTTTGAAGAAATCGGCCTTGGGCTGGGGGGGGGGGGGGGGTCTATTTTTGTTTCTCCTTTTTCGAAAATGTACAAATTTAGCTTGAAGGGAGTTTGGGGAGGCATTGTTTAGTTTGAAGGCAGTCTGGGAAGGCGTCTTTGTTAGCCAAGGGGACAAACTAAAATGCATTGCTCGAAAATGGCAAAAACAAGCAAAATCCTCAATAATAAACCAAATATCATAATAACCCACAAGACGTCGGATCAGGTAGTGTTAAACGATCGTACTCAACCTAAGGTATATATTTCAAACAAACGCATACAAATCGTGCATATGTAATTAAAATGTAAAACTTGCAAACTAAACAAACCAAAACTGGGACAAAGACAATACAAAGTCAAAACAACTTATCAAAATCGCTATGTGGAAACAACGCTTACTAAAATAAAATTTATGAAATAAAAGAACACATTCCACCACAAAGGGTGTACATTACTGCACGACCAAGAGGAAGCATCGACATTTCAATGATAATTAAAGCAATACAAATTATATACTGTACAATCATTAATTTACTTTTATCTTAATGCGTATTAATTGCTGAATCCTAATGATCTGTTCTTTTTCTTTTTCAGGTGACGATCAACAACAGTGAGAAAAGAAAATACCCTAAGACTTCTTGGGGTTGGACAAGACAAGCCAGAGACTAGCTTCAACAGACTCTACTTGAAAAAGAATATAATGCAAAAGTTGTGTAGATCTTAATAAGTTAAAAGACAATCGAAAAAAAGTAGTGGAATAAACAGAAGATACATAAAGATGCAAAGAAGAGGTAAAAGAAAATATAAGAGGTATACATAATAACTCTTTGAAAAATAATAGTGGTAAACTTGTGATTCCTGGAGACCTGATGGGCGAGAATGGTAAGAGGGTGAGGAGCTATGAGGGCGGTATGACGTCCATCGACCCTGGCCCTACGCTCACTCCTCGTGCCATCTTCCGGAACCAATATGCCATTACAGTAAGGCCCAATTTATCTGCAGAGTCCAGTGGCATTCGAAGTGTACGCTGCATTCGAATCACATGTGGCGTTCAATTCACCATTGGTACTCGAACCGCCCGTGGTGTTAAGATCACCCGCGGGATTCGAGGTGCCCGCAGACGTTGCAGGGATTCGCAAGCCAACACGAGGGGCAAGGACGGATCATGTGCACAACTCGAGGTCAACACATAAATCTGCAACAGCCCAGGATACGCACAACTCTGGTGTGGGCGTGCATGTGGGTGTGGGCATCTCTGTGCGTGGGTGTGCGGGGCGGGTGTCCTGAGATGTGCGAGTGCTTTTGGAGAGACTCTAAAGAGACGGCGGCCTGCAGGGAAGCGGATTTTATCGATATACCCCGAGGACTGGAACCCACAACGCAGGTACTGGACTTGAGTCACAACAATCTGCGGATCCTGCCCCGTGATGCCTTCGTCTACACTGGACTCACAACCTTACAGAAAGTCGTACTCAGTCACTGCAAGCTATTCTTACTCGAAGCTGGGTCTTTCAAAAGCGTGGAAAACGTGATGGAACTGGACTTGAGCCACAACAGACTTACGAGGGTGCCATCTGCTGCACTGAAGGGTTTGGTCATGCTGAGGGAGCTGAGCCTTGCTTATAATACAATCACCACCCTGGCCTCTACCGCCTTCACCCACATACCCCACATTGTGCAGCTGGTACTCAACAACAATGGCCTTACTAGTGTGGCAGTTGGTTCGTTGCGCAATCTTACTGAATTAGAGCTCCTCAGTGTTGCTGATAATAAACTCTCTCACTTTCCTGCAGGTGAGCTCGGAGGAATGAATTTGTTGCGTGTGATCCGTGTTGATGGCAATCCGTGGCATTGCAACTGCCACCTGAGACCACTTAGACAATGGTTTCTTGATCGCAATTTGGCAGCCTCCGTACCACCATCTTGCTCATTCCCTAAGTGGTTGGCAGGGCAGGACTGGCAGCTAATAGGTCGTGATGATCTTCTATGTGCCCCAAAGGTGGCTGCCATAGCTCCCCGTGTACTGGCAGCCCATGGGGAGAATGTTTCTTTATTATGTCGTATTGAAACTGAAGTGGAGACGACAATCACGTGGCTAGTGGGTGATACGCCACTCTTCAACGACAGTGATATGACTCGTTACTTAGTGGTGGACTTAGTGACAGCCAATAATATATCCTTTGTCTCGAACCTAACCATAATAGATGTAGTGACCGAGGACCAGGGTACGTATCGATGTGTGGCAGAGGATAGGGCGGGCGTAAGAGAGGCTAACTTCACGCTACAAGTATCTCACGAGGTGGCGGAAGTGAGGGTGGCTACTATAACCGTCAGCTACATGAAGGAGGGTCTGTTGGGAGGTATGTCAGTGCTCATCCTGGTTCTGGTGCTAGTTTGTAGTGTCATATACTGTAAAGTGCGAGTGGGCCGAGTACCGCGGCGAGAGGAAGACAGCATCGATACAGCTCAGTCCTCCAGGGGATCGGAGTGTGAAGCCCAGCACAAGTTAGCAGGCTACCATGTGATCCCCACCAATGACACCGATGACTCCTCTCCGCACAGGCAACAGCAGCTACAGGATGCCGCGTGGGGCGTCAGGGAGGCAGGGGCCGAGGACCAACAGGGGGTGGTGGTGGCAGAGGGAGCCAATGCCACCCTGTCATCCTCAACCCTGCCTTTCCTCGATGGTGCCCAAGGTGACCCATTTGTGGCGCGGGAGGCAGCCCAACTCGTAGTGAGGCACAACGAGATGTTTCCGCATCTAGTCTGCAATCGCTCAGTATCACAGGTATGGTAAATTGATCTTGTGTGTCTTTTTACTGTTTCTTGAGCCAAAATGTTTAAACCTCTGAGAATCGATGACGCACTTTTGTTTTCTTTTTCTGGCTATTATTAGACGATTTTATTCAGATTAGGAAGGGTATATGGAAATCAGAGGGTTGATTGAGATAGTATTTACCCTTTTAACACCCACAGATCCTTCCTAAGCTGCATAAAATCGTCTAATGATAGCCATAATAAAACTGCTAAAATGCGTCAGAGCTTCAAAGGGTTAAACTTAAGTCTCATTAATGTAGCATTTTGATATACCGTCTGCTATTTTCATATATACTGCAATAACCTAGTTATCAGTGCACGTTTTCATCCATTCGTTATATACATCGTTCAATCTAAAAGAGGATAGGAGACCTGGAGTGCCAAAAGGGGTTCTGATTAGTGTTAAAAGAGAACTACTGGATATGGGAAAGATAAGGAGAATATAATAAGGAAAAGATACAAATATCAATTATTTGGAGCCAAGGAATGCTCAACTCTTATTAGGTTAGTACCAACTCTAATTAGGATAGTACCAGCTCTAATTAGGATAATACCAACTCTCATCAGGATAGTACCAATTATCATCAGGTAGTACCAACTCTCATTAGGATAGTACCAACTCTCATTAGGATAGTACCAACTCTCATTAGGATAGTACCAACTCTCATTAGGATAGTACCAGCCAACCAAAAATATATCTAATAAAATCAGCGAAAACAACACTTACGTCTTTTCTGTCAGAGCCGGTATCACACGAGGGTATGTATCGGATTCTAGGTTCAGAGTCACTTTATCTGATTCATAATATACTTCACAAAATGTTGTAATTTGACCACGACAACATAGGAAAACGGGAGTCTATAGAAAGCCAAATGAATCACACTAAGCAGATTCCTTTCACACCCAACCCATCACGTCTATATGCCTATCTTGAATCTCTCTATCGTTCTTGACCTACTATAGCACTCTTTCCACTTCTATAAAACTCTGTTACCAATTACTTTAATTTCGACGTTAATTTAAAGTTCGCAGCTTAAAATTAGGACCAAACATCTAAATATTTCGCAGCTTAAAATTAGCTCCAAACATCTTATACCATGAATAAGTCAACCAAATAATATACAATGAACTATTAAATTATTACGGCTCCCAGAATCGGATATAGATGTTGCTCGTGTGACACCAGCTTTGGGGGTTGTGTTGTGAACCGGTTTGGGTCAGTTGAATACACGTACCTGGAAGAGAGAAGAGTGTTAGTAAGACAGTCAACTATTCTATCAAAAAGATGACTCTATCTGTTACCAATAGAATAATCTAATTTATTCATTTCACTCCCAATACCAAACACCTACCAAAGAAATTAATGATAACATGTGATCTTTCCTGGTATCGAACCAAGATGACCACATACAAAACTTAAACACTCCAACCATTACACCATCAAGACAGTTAAAGGTTAAGTACTCACTCGATCTGAAGAAATGAAGCTTAGATATTGCTGATACCAATTATTGATCAAAACATACTTTGTGCCGAGACATCACTTATTAGCGCGATTGTACATGACTACGATTATGTACCCATATTTATATATATACTGTGTGTGTATATATATAATTATATATATATACAGTATATATACCATTTACCAATAACATTGAATAAGGCGATGTCACACGAGAGCTTTTCCGTCAGTTTCTGATGAGCAGGTTTATTGTTGCAATATTACAGGGTTCTGTTGCATTGGTATCTGAACTATACCTATGGTAATTACGTTAGTTGGCATATAGCTAGTAAAACTTAAATTTTGAAGTTACCAGATAAGTATTCCCCTAAGAAGTTGCTCGAAAATGTGCTCGTGTGACACCGATATTTTGTATATATATATTATTCTAGTTGTTCAAGCTTTCAAAAATACCCACAAAATCCCAATTCGAGATATATTTGTACATTTTCCGAAGGAGAATGTCGACAAACTATAGGAGCGAACATCTTGGAATCTAAACCATAATGAGGCTAAACAGGAGGGAGAAAGGGGTCCAGAAAAATCCCTCGTGGAAATATCCCCTTAATAACATACGATTTATGCAAAATCCCCCCTCCCTCACCTTTCCCCTTCATACCCCCTCCCTCACCTTTCCCCTTCATCCCCCCTCCCTCACCTTTCCCCTTCATCCCCCCTCCCTCACCTTTCCCCTTTCCCCTTCATCCCCCCTCCCTCACCTTTCCCCTTCATCCCCCCTCCCTCACCTTTCCCCTTCATCCCCCCTCCCTCACCTTTCCCCTTCATCCCCCCTCCCTCACCTTTCCCCTTCATCCCCCCTCCCTCACCTTTCATCTTCATTCCCCCTCCCTCACCTTTCCCCTACATTCCCCCTCCCTCACCTTTCCCCTTCATCCCCCCTCCCTCACCTTTCCCCTTCATCCCCCCCTCCTCACCTTTCCCCTTCATCCCCCCTCCCTCACCTTTCCGGTTCATTGCCGCTCCCTCACCTTTCACCTTCATACCCCCTCCTTCACCTTGCCCCTTCATCCCCCCTCCTTCACCTTTCCCCTTTATTCCCCCGCCCTCACCTTTCCACTTCATTCCCCCCCCCTCACCTTCCCCCTTCATCCCCCCTCCCTCACCTTTCCCCTTCATCCCCCCCCCTTCACCTTTCCCCTTCATCCCCCCTCCCTCACCTTTCCCCTTCATCCCCCCTCCCTCACCTTTTCCCTTCATCCCCCCTCCCTCACCTTTCCCCTTCATCCCCCCTCCCTCACCTTTCCCCTTCATCCCCCCTCCCTCACCTTTCCCCTTCATCCCCCCTCCCTCACCTTTCCCCTTCATCCCCCCTCCCTCACCTTTCCCCTTCATCCCCCCTCCCTCACCTTTCCCCTTCATTCCAGGTGTCTAAAAAAATAATACCAATAATAATTACCAAAAAATCAACCATCACCCCTTAAACAAAATCCTCTCGCCTCACCTTTCCCCTTCATTCCAGGTGTCGCTAACCAACGGGAACCACTACCCTGACCTACTCGACCTTCCACCAGCTCCCCTACAGCACCACGTCAGCCTACAGGACCATCACGGAGGAGCTGCTCAAGGACTGTCACCCCTCTCACCAGCGGCATGCATCAGAAAGTAAGTAGCGACCATCTTTTGTAAAGGGTGGATAGGCGTATTTGTTTCCTCATTCTAGTATCTGTTTATCATGTCTTTAGTTTCCTCCCTAGGCTTCTATTAAGCTTAAAAAAAAACAAAAAAAAAAAAAAAAAAAAAAACACACACACACACACACAAACACACCACAAGACTCTCCTTCAAGATAAATTAGTATATTTTTCGATAGAAAAATGTCCGGGCCGAAGGCCGGTTTCTCGGAAATAATAGGCTCGCTATCGCTCGCCATGAAACAGTCAACACCTAAATTGTACGAAAAGTCTTAATATTGACCAAAGAAATAGGGCGAAATTTCATAAATTCGCTAAATAAATGGTACAAGCCTAATACAATTTGAAAACTGAAGGCATTAAACATGAGGGAGAAGGGAGGCCACTTTTTACAACCACAGATCCTTCATAAGTTGCACAAAATTATATAAATATAGCTAAAAATTATATAAAAGACGTCAAATTAAATTAAAGAAATTCCTATGAGTCACAAAATACAAATATAGTTTAATATATGGTGTACAATATGTAGTTTAATATATAGTGTACAATATGTAGTTTAATATATGGTGTACAATATGTAGTTTAATATATAGTGTACAATATGTAGTTTACAGTTACGTTTAGTATACGACTATATTGTTGTTTACCTCTATCTATGGCAACTAAGTCTAGGGTTTTCTAATCAATAATCCTGCATGGCAAAAAATAAACATTAAAAGGCTACACAAATATCAAAGGGAGCATGGATGATGTTGGAGAGACATAAATTAAGAAGTGAGAAGTGTTGACATGGGTTACTTGAGAAGTGCGTGTGGGGTCACATGAAAATAGAGACAGACAATTGAGGAAGTATGAGAGCGATATGGTGTAGATGTGCTGCAAAGTGTGAAGAGGAACACCCTGAGGTGGTGTGGTTATGTGGAGGGCATGGAGAGTGAGAGAATAAACTAAAAAAGAGTATGAGAGTGAGGTGGAATGGCAGAGACGGAATGTAGACCGAGAATGAGATGGAAAGATGGAGTTGAAATGTAAATGGTGTGGGGTGGGAGGAGGGACGCCAGCTGATGGATAACAGAGGAGCATGGAGGCGATTAATTCGTATCCACTCTCTTGGGAATTGAGGTATCTGGCAATAGATAGATAAGAGAGTACAAAACACTGATTAATTGAGGTATCTGGCAACATAATAATTGATATTGGTTCAGGAGTAATTTATCGAGAGGACTTCCCTAGTGGTTAAGGCCCCATTAATTGCTCTTTCCATTCACATATGCATAGCCTACGTGAGTTGCAGTTGGGATGTGTGTACATGCTTAGATTGCTATGCAGGATTCGAAGTTGCATAATAAATCGTAGGCAGTGTCCACCAACCTTTAACTGTCTTCGTGGTGCGATGTATAAGGTGTTGATTTTCGGTGTGAGCATCCTGGGTTCGAGTCCACGGACTGCCACATGTGTTTGTAAATTTCATTAATCGATTTTAGGAGTATTGTTGGTTGTTGGAAGGAACATAATAATAGATAGATAGAGAGTACAAAACACTGATTAATTTCCATTGATGCAATTAATATTATGATGCGATTACGCTTGGTATATGGCAAACAGTTGATACTGTTTGCTGAACTTCCAACGTCAAACATAAAATCCATGTCTTTTGTTGCTATGCTCAAGATAATCAAGTTGTTCGACTGGCTCCATCAGAACATCAATAGAACTGTCTCAGATTCCCATATTTATTGACAATGGTCAAACTCAGGCTAGCTTCCGTCATGAGTGAGTGTCTATAATCAATGGTTCTCAAATCTTACAAGTAACAGCAGTAATTTGACAGCAAGTACTGATCTTAATCTATAATCTAATACCGATAACCCTACTCTCTGACGAAAGAATGAGAAACATAACCGTCATTCTTTCAGAATTTTAAAGTTTAACATCAACTATTAGCCCTCTTTCATACATTCAACGTGGTTTTCACAGTACCTGTTTGACTTAGTCAGTCTTGATACATGTACACTAGAATAATAATAATACACTATCATACACCAATCCTGGAACATGAAAATAAAATCCACTCAATAATACACTCAAGCTCATTTAGTGTCATGGACATAATGGGGACACCATTCAACACCCACTCGCATCCTAGTGCAGACTCTGCAGATACATGATATCTGCGACACTTGCAATATTAGCAATTTTAGCCTATTTCTCATCAATCAGTTCCATTCATTCATTACTACAGTTACAGTATATACGTCTTTGTATATATTCTTTCCATATTAGTATACCATACAGTTCACATGTAATTAGTCATGTATAGGCTTCGAGATTCTTGGTTATACAACGCCCATTTATTTATGATTTATTCTTTATTTACACCATACACAATTATCCATGATCTGGTTATAGTTAAAAGTAAAAATGGGAGGCGGAACTCCCTCGTAAACTGGTTCTTTACTACCATTTAACATATAAAGAGTTAAGTTTTATTGTGTCCTGATCGGGGTTTAAATTATCTTCCTGGTTATCAATATTTAGAGTTGCTAGTTTTATTCCATATGTTGCCTGCCTGTTCATGTAGAACAATGTTTATAAGACTTAGGCCTGTACCTGTGATGCAGTTTTTAGCTTCTAATTAGGGTTTGGTCTTTCGAATCATTAATACAATTTAAAGCTAAAAAGGTACGTGAAAAGATTGATATGCAGGATTCGAAGTTGCATAATAAATCGTAGGCAGTGTCCACCAACCTTTAACTGTCTTCGTGGTGCGATGTATAAGGTGTTGATTTTCGGTGTGAGCATCCTGGGTTCGAATCCACGGACTGCCACATGTGTTTGTAAATTTCATTAATCGATTTTAGGAGTATGGTTGGTTGTTGGAAGGAACATAATAATAGATAGTGATAAATACCGGCCTGTAATACAGGTATTTTAACGTTCACTACAATTAACAAGCACACCACACTTCTTTCCAACACACCTATATTAAGTGTAACGCACCTTGATTTTAGCTCTATATCACTATATTTCAGCTTTGGAGGATTTGTTTTTTACAGGCAGCTTTGCCTTTTGTCTCCTTTATGAACATAGACAATAAACAGTTGACACGTGATTAGACGGAGTTTCAGTACCTTGAGGCACACTCTAAGCTGATCACAATCCTTTAGAGGAATCTAGTGTGGAATATTTATTTATTATTTTTTTCCTATGTGCACGAAGGAGACAAAGACAAAACTATCTGTAACAAGTGTCTGAAGTGTGTTAAGAGTGATAGAAAGCCGAAATAAAGGTATGTTAGAGGTAATTTAGGTGTGTTGGGAAGAAGTGTGGTGTTCGTTAAGAATATTATTGAATATCCACGAAACTACAGCCCCCACAGTTTCCTCCCCTGCAGAAGGACGTATAGTGATGCGGGGTGCCTGGCGGGGGTGGGCGTGGGCAGAGGAGGGATGGAGGGGGTTATAAGCCAGGATCTGCAACCCTTAACTCATCACAACCCGAACTACTCCTCTCAAGATCATCAGGATTCTAGGTGGGTGTTGAAGTCTCTCTTTTATAATGTGGCTATAAATATGGGTAAAGGATCGGTTTATGAGTAAAGGCTGAGGGCCACGAATTATAGTTCCTGTTCACACCAGCTGACCGCAACCAAGAAATAAGACTCCAAGGATAACTATCATTAAAGGTTTGTGATAATAGTATCCTCTTCTGTCTCATGACAAGAGAAAACCTATTTTCACTATTAGGATGGAAAGGCTAAGTTCTCATCCATGTTTACTGTTTGCCTGTTAAAAAAAAACTGAGGCGCAGAACGCGATTCACATGGTTTGTACCATATTTTAAAACTTTAAATGCCTCCGATGCATCTTGAAAATATTTATTTAGTTACCCCAAACCTCTTCAGTTTTCTTTCAATGTTGGTTTAAAGAAAACTATTTTTAGAGGACTAACTTATACATTTTCCTCAATGCACATTAACCCCTTCAGACTCATATGACGCATAGGTTGCCAGATTAGCAATAAGAAAGAGAGTTCTCTCACTCTTATAATTACCTCTCCAAAATTAGTTTTTTGCCCACAGCTAACTCAAAGACAACTGCAGAGGTTGAAGTAACTAAACTAAAGGTTTCTAAATACCCCTGATGGTAACAAAGGCTTTAAAGTATCCCTAATCGGCTCAAAATTGCGTCATATGTCGGAGACGGTTAATAAAAATAACAAATAAAGCTGGCATCCGTGCACCTCAGGGGGTTACAAAAAATTAGAATTTCTTCATAACTCATTTAGACAAAATTATATTATATCCTAATTTTATGTAATTATTCCAAATTACTAAATGAAGTGGGCCTTTATAACTTTACTCCATCTAATGCAACACCTGCTTATAGATACAGTGACTTATCAGATACCCTAAAGCAATATTTTTGTTTTGCCCGGGGGTGAATAGTCTCTCATTTGGCACACTACTCTGAATCCCTCTTGCTGATCACCAAAGTCTCTTCTATGTGGACCTTCAAAGTCTCTTCTATGTGCATCTTCATGTACCCCTAACACATAAACCTTACCCAATCAAAATTATCTACTCCTGTCCATATGTGCAGCCAGTCAATTAACCCCTTGAGGATTATGACGCGTTTTGACGAATGAAAAAGGTAGAGTAATTATCCCTGTAAATTCCACATACGCTATTTAATCTGAATATTCTTGTCTAACAATAGCGAGAACATAAAAAAAGAACTGCGTCCTCGTACCTTTAAAGGGTTAAACACAACGAGGGGTTACTAAAGCCAGTGTCACACGAGCGCTTTTCAGGCAATTTTCGATGAGCAAGTTTTTTTCGTGATATTTTGAGACTTTTTCACATTGGGATCGGAAATTAGACTAAGCTAGATTACGTTAGGTGGCTGATTTCTGATATAACTGAAATTTTACGCCTGCTACACTACAATTGCTCGTAGAATTTGACGGAAAACTCGTTCGTGTGACACTGGCTTTAATCATGGCTTCAACGTGGACGGAAGCGTAAACCAAACCACTATAACTACACCCCATCTAATGTAACCCCTCCTACCCATTGGTACCCCAGTCGGTCGTCCAGTGCCCTAAACCTGGCACTAAGTCAAGCTGCCTCCAACGCCTATGCCAACGCTCATCTGGCGGCCGCGGCGGCTGGGGGAAGCGACCCGGCCCACGCCTGTCTCGGGGCGGCGTCACTTCTCGATCACCATGGCGAAAGGTCAGTTAACTATATACTACAAGCAAAAATACATAATTGTAAATTTGTCTTAGTTCCTGTAAATTATACATACCTTCATTGCCTGGGTTGTGGTATCAAGGGAAGCCATGGCAAATATATGTTCTCTAATAGACTAAGGGGCCAAGAAAAAAGCATACAAGGATGGCCGATAATGAAGTACATAAAAAAACACTTAATGGTACCGTACGCGTATGGTTTATGTAATCTCTGCTGATGTTAGAACAGTTATAATGAAGATGTAAGGTATTGTCTCAAATCTAAACTATACGTCTGCGAACAGGTGAACAGTGCTTAGAAGAAGAAATGTATTTACATATGCATTATTAACATCCAATGTTCCTCTTACGTATCCCCAACTCCCAACAGAAGTGAATCTGGCGAGGGAGGATGCAACCAACACCACCACCCGGCTGACCCCTGCCACTTCGAGTACCACGCCGCCCAGCTCGAGAAGTTCCTGAAGGAGTACCGGTGCCTTCAGGAGCAGCTCAACCACATGAAGCAGTCCTACGAGGCACACAAGAGGGCTGGGTCCATGCCGAGGTAAGCAATCGCAACCCCAAAAACAGTTGAATTATATAAGACACTCCTACACAAGTGTGAAATCCATGTCCAGTACTAATGCCAATTCCAATATATCAACCACATGAACCAGAACTATGCGAGGCACAAAAGAGTTGGGTCTATTACCAGGTCAGTAAGAATGATTTTACATGAGGTAATGCACATATCATAGTCCTAAAACAAATCAGGAGTCATGGTCTGGTGTGTAAACATTCCCATTCCTGCAGCTGAAACACGAGGCACAAAGAGGGTGAGATTTATGCAGAGGTGAGCAAGAGTGGACCTTAAGGGGAGATCTCCACTTGAGGGATTTTTTTCTTGACCCCTTTCTCCCTCATGTTTAGCCCCATTGCTTTTGATATTATAAAACGTTTTCCCCATTAGTTTAGCGATTTTAAGAACTTTCACCCCATATTAAGACCTTTCGTGCAATTCAGGTGTCGATTTTATCCTGGCGAGCGATAGCGAGCCTGTAATTTAAGAGGAACCGGCTTTCAGCCGGGAAATTTTTCTACCGAAAAATGTACAAATTTATCTTGAAAGGGGGTCTAGGGGGTGTAATTTTAAGATTGATGGAATTCTAGGGAACGAACTAAAAACCTCCCTATAAGGCAATTCATCGAAATGAAAACCTCTTAATGAATGAAATCCTTGCCAAGATGAATAAAGGTGTTTCTAACAGAAACTAAACGGCATAATACTATCCTACAACAAAGCAGGAGTAATGTAAAGCAAATCAGTAATATGAAGCAATTTATGTCTATAAAGGAAAACACAGCTTGTTTTTGGGGTTACAAGCACCTATAATGGTTCGTTTAAGGGGGGGGTCACCTGCTGTTTTGGGGGGTTACAAGCACCTATAATGGTTCGTTTAAGGGGGGTTACCTGCTGTTTTGGGGGGTTACAAGCACCTATAATGGTTCGTTTAAGGGGGTCACCTTCTTTTTTTCTTTCCTTTTCTCTCTTTCTTTGGTTTGCAAACATTCGGCCCTATTCAGCCTACTGTTTTGAGAAGTTTATTCCCATCCAGGTGTCGATTTCTTCCTGGCGAGCGATAGCGAGCCAGCATTTATGGAGAGATCCGGCTTTGCCGGAGACATTTTTCTACCGAAAAATGTACAAACTTAGCCTGCTGTCAAAAACATATATAAATATATGCTGGCTCGCTACCGCTCGCCAGAAAAGAATCGACATCTGGATGGGGATAAACGACTGTAGGCTGAATGGTGCCGAATGGATACAACCCTGAGAGAGAGAGAGAGAGAACAAATATAAGAGGTGGGCCCCATTAAATGACTTATTTCTCAATATGCTGCTGAAGAGTTTCGTGATTGGTAATTATATAATTTTGGTAAATCAGATCCACACTGCTTCATGATTGGGAGCTCTAAGTTATATTAACAGTTTATTAGAGTGCTGTAACGTGTAGATATGTAAGCTAATCACATTAATGTTTAATTCAACATATCTTATACCTAAATTATTGACCATAATTAGTCTTCTACAAACATGGTATGATAGTTCAAGTTCTCAATTTAGATACCACCATCTTTCTTTTAAGTGTACATAGGTTTAAGTGTACATAGGTTTAAGTGTACATAGGTTTAAGTGTACATAGGTTTACAGACAATGACTTTCTGCCACTAGGTTGGATTGTTGCCCTCAAGGAGATGCAGGTCACCGATCTTCCACAGTCACTTTCCCTGATGGTACCACTCCTTGTTGCTCCTGTAACCACTCTCCTGCTCAACCCCACTCAGTAGAGTTTGCGGAAACTTCACTAGCGGATACTGCAGGGAAATCCGATTACCCAGAAGTCAGCATGTCACCCCTTCCGGCAATGGGAGGGTATCTAGATCCTACCCAAGCTCAAGCTGGCATCACAGGAGATCCACACAATCTGGAAGCAGCTACATTGCAGGTGGGTGGATACACAGCCAAGCCATCTCCATTCATCGAGAACTCGAACTCCCTTGTCCCTGAGATGGTAGAGGGCTTGAAGTTCCAACCTGTCGAAGTTCGAGGAAGCTCTCCCATTACTTCAAACTCTGCAAATACTAGTCCAAAGACGAAAACCTCCAAGACCAGCAAAGAGCCCCTGAAGTCCATTCTAAAGAAGAGTCCCAATGGGACGGGAGTGGGTGGCAGATGGCGTGGGAACCAATGGCCTCGAGGCACCTCCTGTTGTAATACCCAACCCACTTCACACGGCCCCACACCCGAGGCCTCTGACCCTGCGGCGGACTTGTACCCTATGGCGACTGAACCTTCATACCAACTGGCAGAGTCCCACAAAACAGATGGCGATGCGCTGCTGAAGATGGTCGATCCGATGGCGTCCCCATCTGGCGTCGCTCATACAACCTTCGATTCTTGAGTTGCCCACCTTAATTAATCACAGTAGGTGGATGCGAAATAATTTATCTTTTGACTTACTTAATATATATAATATTTTCATAATGAATCGTTGTCTACTATTGGTGGACATCTTTCCCCTTTGTTTATTTGAACTTGCTCCATCCCATATTTCTTATAGGATAGCTACATTAGTTCCCCAATATCTTTTTCATGCACATCAAGATTGACGACTGACTATTCAACTGATTTGTCATATGGTTTAAGATTATACGTTAGATATTTTAGCATTATAAATATGAGTTCTGCCCATCCCTTGTTCATAAATGTGTGATATAATTATTGGGCACAAAGTAACCGGTCAGACGAGGAAACAAAAATAAATAAAATAAAATAAAATAAATAAAAACTAATATATAGAACTGACTATATTCTACTTTAAAAAAGTTTTGGTGTAGACATCAAAGGTATACTGTATATACTCAGGCACATACCTCATTACTGGGGGTGGCCGACTCGAGACAGATCCTGAACAGAAACCTTTAAAGTTACAATTCTTAGGGTCCGGGACCTCAAAGGTATGTGATAAATTTTGTTTTATAAAAATATATAGGCATTATACTGTTTATTTTATTATACTACGGAATATATATTTTTTTAATGGGTCGAATTCATTGATTTTTCAAATCGAGTCTACATACACACATTAACATAATTTATATACATCCACACACATGAGAGAGTTACATAGAGTTACATAGATACACAGACTAAACAGACCTTGCGGTCCCTACTAGGTAGTCCGGAGAGAGAGAGAGAGAGAGAGAGAGAGAGAGAGAGAGAGGAGAGAGAGAGAGAGAGAGAGAGAGAGACAGAGAGAGAGAGAGAGAGAGAGAGAGAGAGAGAGAGAGAGAGAGAAAGAGAGAGAGAGAGAGAGAGAGAGAGAGAGACAGAGACAGAGACAGAGACAAAGAGCGAGAGCGAGAGAGATAACGAGAGCGAGAGAGAGAACGAGAGCGAGAACGAGTACAAAGTACAAAGGAGTACAAAGGAAATCAAGCAACAACAGATCTAGTGACGCTTCTAGGTTGCTTGTCCTCCAAAACACTGAGGATCAAGTGTCCAAACAGTGGTTTAGAGTGGGTAAGGGAACATTGGAAAGGGAACTACTGCCCTGGAACTAATGTCCGTGGCAGGATTAGGAAGTTAGTAGAGGACAGATGGGTTAGTAACTGAGGAGGGGATAAAATAAAGTTATTCATTTACAAACGCAGTCAGTCGCGGGTTTGATGCGAGATATTTGTCTAGGCGGAGTTTAAATGAATCAACGGTGATGCAGTCTATAACGCTTCGGGGAAGCCCATTCCACAAGTTGACAACTCGATTGAAGAAGAAATTCTTAGATTCGTGTGAGTTAAAAGATTTACCAATAATTTTGCAACCGTTCCCCCGCGTGTAATTAGCTTGGTCGATAGTGAAGTACTTACTACAGTTCATATTGTCGATGCCTTTGATGATTTTGAACACTTGAATTAAGTCACCTCTTAATCTGCGCTGGGTTAAAGGAAATAGATTTAATTCTCTAAGACGCTCTTCGTATGGTTTGTTCTTTAGGCTAGGTATCATTTTGGTAACTCTACGTTGAACTCGTTCTAGCTTGTTTATATCTTTTTGGTAATAAGGGCACCAGGATTGAATGCAGTATTCCAGAAGAGGGCGGACTAAGGAATTGTAAAGGGTTAGGATAACTTCTTTGGATTTATGCTCAAATGACCTGCCTATAAAGCCAATTATTTTGTTTGCCTTCTTAACAACTTCTGAACATTGTTGACTCGGTTTTAGGTTACTCGATATTGTTACTCCCAGATCGGTTTCTCTGTTTTACATTCTTAAGCTGAGTGCCATTCATCGAATAGTTTGCTTTCTCATTTAGGTATCCGATATGTAGTACTTTACATTTATCCGCATTGAAACTCATTTGCCAAATTTCGGCCCAACATGACAATTTATCTAGATTGTGTTGCATATCGTCAACTTGTTCTTTTGAGAGTACGCTATTTGCAATTTTTGTATCGTCAGCAAATTTTGAGATTGTACAGGTGAGACCCTCATCTATGTCGTTTATGTAAATTAGAAAGATAATTGGTCCTAGTACCAATCCCTGGGGTACCCCGCTACTTACATTGGTCCATTTAGATGCCTTACCGTTTATGACTACTCTTTGCTTTCTGTCGCTAAGCCAATTTTCTATCCATTTCAACACACCGTCTTGTATTCCATGCGCTTTTAGTTTTAGCAGTAAACGTTTGTGGGGAACTTTGTCAAAGGCCTTTTGAAAATCAAGGTATAGAATATCTACAGCGTTACTCTCATCGTAGAGGTTGAGGATATCGTGGAAGAAGTCTAAGAGGTTTGTTAAACAGGAACGTTTTTTACGAAAGCCGTGTTGAGTATCTTTAAGTATGTTATTTTCCTCTAAATGATTTACGAGTCTGTCTCGTATGACCGTTTCTAGCATTTTACATACAACTGAGGTTAAGCTAATTGGACGATGGTTACTGGGTAGGGATTTGCTGCCTTTTTTTAATATCGGTGTTACGTTGGCTAGCTTCCACTGATCAGGCATAGTTCCAGACTGCAAGGATTTATTGAATAGTAATGTCAGTGGTTTGGAGAGCTCATCCTTAGCTTCCTTTAGAACTCTACGCGAGATTGTATCAGGTCCAGGCGTTTTATTTACCTTGAGTTTATCTAAACAATTCAATACTTCTCTCTCTGTAACGGTGATATTGCTTAGAACATCCGAATTATCAATCTGAATCGGCGATGGTGTAGGGATATCACTGAGGTCTTCTGTTGTAAAAACTGATGCAAAGAAGGTATTGAGGGCATTACTCATTTGTACTTCGTCTTTGGTGTACTCTCCATTTTCATCGACTAACGGTCCAACAGTTGAAGTAACTACTTTTTTCTTTCTGATATAACTATAGAATTCTTTCGGGTTTGTTTTACTTTGATTCGCAATATGTAACTCTAAGGTCTTTTTACTTTGCTTAATTAACTTTTTGGCTTTGCGTCGTAGCTCTACAAATTTCACCCGTTCTTCGTCATTTTGAGAGGATTTTAATCTATCATTTGCAAATTTTTTAGCAAGCAGGCAGTTTGAAATATCTTTATTCCACCATTTGGGCTTATTATTATGGCCTGGACGCCGTATTTTCGATGGTATGCAGTCTTGCACTGCTTTTAGGTAAATGGTTTCGAATAACTTCCAAGATGTATTTATGTCGTTATTGTTAATTAAAAAGCTACAGTCAGTTTCTTTAAACATAGCTCTAAGTTTATGGAAGTTTGCTTTCTTGAAATTAGGGACTTTTTCGATGCTACTATTTGGTTCGTTACTAGTAAACTTTAAAGTGAAAGTTATCGTACGATGGTCGCTGTTACTGAATTCATCACCAACATTCAAATTCTCTATTAATTCTTCTTTTGTTGCAAGTACAATGTCAAGAACGTTATTAGCACGGGTCGGTGTTCGAACAAATTGATAAAGCGAACTCTCTTGCAAGTTCGTATACAAGTCATGTCCGGAGTGTGAAGTAAGAGTATCGCCCCACTTGGTCACAGGTAAATTAAAGTCGCCAAAAATTATGGTATCTTGTGAGTTACTTACATCTGCAATTTGTTCGCAAATTTCTCGGTCAGTTTGCACTGATTGAGCTGGAGGTCTGTATATTAATGCAAGTATTATTTTTGTACCTTTATTATTCTTTATTAGCACAAAAGATGCGTCGACGTTCACAATTTGAGGTTTTGACAAGAGGGTAGGGTTAAGACTTTTTTTGATATAAAGTAAAACGCCACCTCCATTTCGATTTATTCGGCTTTTCTCAAACATTACATAACCGGGAAGTGAATACTCTGCTAAAAAGTCTCTATCTTCTGTATTGAGCCAAGATTCTGTTATGCCAATCACATCATAATTTTCTGTAAACACTAGCTCCTCTAAATCTGAAAATTTATTGCGTATGCTACGAGCGTTTGCATAGAAAACCTTTAAATTTGTTATTTTAGAACTCACGGAACGCTCTTTAATAATATTTTTGGTTCTTGTCGGATCTACATTTATGTTCATGGCTGTCCTCGGTCCTCGCTGTCTTCGGTCGTTATCGCTGGTGGTCCTCGGTTGCCTCTGTTTTTTTCTTGGCGTTGGATGATTTATGTCACAGCTGCTTCTTCTCGGATGGCGTTTTTTGGTCCATGGCTGCGGACTGCTTCGTGTAGGAGACGACCCATGCGTGCTGAACCCACAGGGTTTAGATGAGTGCCATCCTTGCGGAACAGAGTAGGCTGGTTGTAGAAGTTGTCCCAGAGGTTGATGAATTCAACTTCTTCCTTCAGACACAAATATTTTAGTCGGCTATTTGCGCTGAAGGCCTTGTCGTAGAATTTGTCAGGTGCGTCGATCTTGGGGAGAATGCCTGAGATGATGATATTCCTTGACTTGTTTTTGTAGTGCTGGATCATCTTGCGATATTTCTCCATCAACTCTTCGGATCTGGTGCGCATGACGTCATTTGAACCAGCATGGATGACAAAAAGGGTATTTTCATTTGCATCCTTTGTGGTAACGAGAGCGAGAACGAGAGCGAGAGAGAGAACGAGAGCGAGAGATAGCGAGACAACGAGAGCGAGCGAGTGAGAGGGATAGAGAAGTACAATGATCCCCCCAGGAATAGGCCCCCAGCTAACATTGAACACATAGTCCATGAGCCAAGACCCGAATTTTGGGATATCGGTACCACCCGGGGTGACTAATTCTCTTAGGTGTTTTTAGCTTGCTACATGTCTCTAGTTTATGTTTTGATATGATAGCCCTTGCACATTGGTAGCTTAATGGTCGTTATCACTTCTTGAATAGACATACCCTACCGAAAATTCCGAAATTTTTTAAAATGTCAAATTTGGGGACAGGAATGCCTAAATGTCAACAAAATGCATATAGTAATTGTCACATTTAATACAAGTCCTGTAAATACACACTAAGCATGCCATGGGCTTGTACATACTATTATGGCAAATTACTACTCCTAAATATCATCTACGTCAGACTCGGAATCTGACTGTTGTGCCACCGGCTCTTCTTCAATAGCCTTGTTCTGACATGTCTGTAACCTGCACATGTCCGTGCATTTTAGACCATTGCTGAGGCAAGTACACTTAGGGAGTTCGCATGACCGCACACACTTGCAAGACAGTAGCTGCATAACAGCATCTGGTGCTGGTGAGCCTCGCATCCAGTTGACGGCAAGCTTACCGTCCTCATCTGTCATCCAACCGCAGTCTGTTGGGTTCGCAACAAATGGCTGGCTCTGAAAACTTCTCCTCCAGATCGCAGCCTGGTAGTTTGCACGCAGTGCATGCATGAAGAGGCAGTCCTCACAAGGAGGGAGTTGACTTGACTCTACCTCTCCACGTCTTGCACAGAACAGCCCATACCGAAGCTTGTTTACCTTAGTTGTGTGGGTAGATGGTAGGTACATGTGGCAGGTGATTTCCTGTAGCTTCTCAAAGAGTTCAGGAGACACTTCCCATGAGCGTCCAAGTTCGTGAAAAGCATGCTGGTATGTCTTGTCCATCTTCACCTGTTTGAGTGTCGTCATCTTCCCTCGGCCAGCGAATGCACTGACGGTATCACAGCCTGTAAAGGCATGCATACCAATCAATGAATCACACACGCTGCCTCCCAGTGTGCGGGTCAGTGTGGTGATATCCAGGAATCTTGTCCGGTTCTTCGTCCCGCACTTCTGGAACAGATGGGATGGGATCTTGTGGCACATGCCAAGACACAACACCATGACGTCTGTATCTTCTGCAGTGATGATGACAGACTTGTTCCCAGATTCTGCTGCATGAAGTGCATGGAGAAGAAGGCGTGTGTCTGCTTCTTCTTGAGTTGACTTAAGCTCAGGAGCCTCTTCCCACTGCTCTTTGGTGATCTTGAAGCAGCGCTGCTCACATGTGACATACAGCTCCTTGTCCTTGAGCTTCTCCCTGTGCTGTGGTGCCTTCCATTCTTCTACCAAGAACTTGATAAGACTTGCCTTGTTGGAGGAACTACCGAGTAACTTTCTCCACTGCTGGATGTTGTGCCCAGGTTGAATGTTCTTGAAATGAATTCCTGTGCCTGCACTTCTTTTTGGCTCGTTCTGCATCCTTGATGGATGTCTCCTTGTAGATATCAAACACAACATCAATGCGCCTGCTCTTAGCACCTTCATGAACAGCGTGACTCAGTGCTGTACCTGCAAGCTGTGAAAAAGTTTTGTCGTTTCCCTTCAGTTTGTGGACCAGGCTCATCCCATCAATTATGGTAGCAGAGGGCTCGGGTATCACTTCTGCAGGAGAAACATTCCTCTCTAACTCCTTTGCGAGGGCAGCCTTGTTGGTCTTGCGGAGAGACCCATCACCGCTGGCAAGTGCCCAAGGCAAAGGCCCCAGGGGATGAGCCAAGACATCACTCATTTTGAGCTTTCTGTTCTCGGCAACAAGGATCATCTGGCCAAATAGGTTCCTGTCAGCCTTTAAGATAACCTCCTTGGCATGGTCTTGTGAGCGTGGCTTCATTCTGATGTTTGTGAACGTTCTCAGTTTCGTCTTCGTCATCGTGTCATGAAACAGTTATGTTGGCGTATCGATCTCCAGGCGCTCTTCCTTGAAGGCTTGATATGCATCCTCTCCTATTCTGTAGGCCCCTAGAAGGTCTTTGACAACTTCTGGTGGTGCCATAGTCGCAGTTGACAAACTGACAAGATCTTCTTGCTCTGCGTTGAAGGGGTTCAACCAGTGGTCTCCATCAGTTGAAACTAAAGATTGGACATCGGCCTCATCTCTTCTAATCCTGGGCATCTGTAGGTCTGGGTGGCTGAAGTCAGTATACTTTTGGCCTACTACCATAGTCCTGAGCTGCCTTAAGTACCTGCTGCGATACTCCGATGTCAGGTAGTACCTGGCGACAGCTCCGCCTTTCAGGCTGAAGCCTTTTGTGCCCCCTGGTGTCTGGGTGTCTTTGTTGATCGTCTCTTCGATTGTCTGGTCCACAGGGATCCGTCCAAAGGGATTCTTGCTACCGATCTGGACCGAAAAGCCACCTTGCATGAAGTGTTCATGGACCTCTGGGTGTTCAATGGGCAGTCGAGACATCAAGGCATAGTAGTAGGTTAGGAACCGGGCATAGTTCACTTTGTCATAGGCAAAAAACCACGGTATCATCTGTCGGATTGCTCCTAGGTGGAGCATCCAGTTGCCTTCTCTGGAGGCTCGAATTAAGTCCAGCATGATCTCAACCATGTCCAGGTATGACATCCAGAATGCTGAGAGGTTGTGTTCATCTCTGAGGGTCTCAAGATAAACTTGGAAAAGCTTCATGATATGTGTGCATGATTCACTCTCCATCAGCTCTTGAAAGAGTCCCTGAGACACATTGCTGTGAAAGCTGTTGATGTCCTTCAGTGTTTCATCTAGATGGTGTATGTCCCTTGAATGGTTTTCTTCTAGCCATGAAAGGAAGCCTTTCCATGCAAGCCTCATCAGTGCTTCATACACGAGCTTGTGTAGTCTCACTGCTCTGTTGTACCTCTTGCCGTTCATCACTCCTGACACTGATCCTTCTGCGATGATACCTGATTCCACACACAGATCTCTAAGACCTGCATCTTGAAACCTCTTTCCTATGGTGGAGATGAGATTACAGATTGTGTGGAAGACGCCCATCCTGATGATAATGTTCTTGAACTTCTCTTGTTTCCAGATAACTTCGGCAGCTTTGGCATAGAGTGCTTGATCAAACACGCACACAATCTTGTTAAGCTGTAAGGACTGCATGATAGCATGCGTTTGTTCCAAGATTTCATTAACGGTGGACATTTCTGTTGCGGGAGCATTGATAGTGGGCAGGTAGCTTACAGTGTCCTGAACCACTGCAATGTCTCTGCGCATTTTTGATGTTGAACACAGACCAACTGCTGATGGACTGGCCCTCATGGTCTGACAGTCGAGTAAGAAGCCAGATATGGTTTCTTTGTCTTTGAATCCTGGGACTTCCTTGGTAGTGTCGACATACGCAGTCTCAATCCTAGGTGGCCCTGCCCGCCGCCGCCCAACATTGTATATTGGCAGCATTGATGATGTCTGAGTGACGCTACTTATGTTGGCTATGGTAATCTCTGGCAGGACTTTCTCTGGCACAGAGCCTGCAACCTTGGACTGGACAGCAATGCCATTGACTCTATGAGAAGTACCTGCTCCACTTAGGGTCTCATCAAGTCGGTCAATGTTATCCCAGGCCAGGGTTGTGAAACACACCAGGGTAGATGTTTGCTGGCAGTGGAATGTCATCCTTTGAGCATTCCAGCTTCTGGATACAAAGGGCTGTATCGATCTCCTCAAACATTGAGTAAGACACACAGTGACCAAGACGATTCAGAGTTCGGATCAGTTCTGTGTTTCCTGTCAAAGACTTACAGCATTGGTCAGCAGTACGTGCTTGGGTGGTTTTGTCTTGCCACTGGTAACAGCAAAGACCAAGTCACTGCCAAAGGAAGTGGCAAGGGACGTTGTGCTCTTACAGAGGGAGTTACACACTCACACTCTTCTGTCAGCAGGGTGTGCAGGAATTGAGTGACTGCTGCAGGAATGACATTCTGATCTGTATCGGGAGGCCATGGCTGACTCACATCTTGTTTATTGATCTCATTCCTCAGCTGCATTCCTGCTTTGGTTAAGACATCTTCAGAGTTAGCTGCTCTTGCTTCTTGCAGGTCTTTTGCCATTTTGTGTGCTTGCCGGGCAAGGTCGTCCATTGAGAGGCTGCGTGGATAGATTAGAAGCTTTCCTTTCTCATCTGGGACAAAGCGTAGTGATTCTCCAAACTCGGTTTTCAATCTTTCGGCGATCATGTTTCTTTGACGCTGGTTTCAGTTGGATAATACCACGGGGCATCATGGATCTCTCAGGCCTAGATGAGAGGTTTTGTCATAGGCAGTACCTCTGGGTTGGGGAATAATTTGGTCCTTATATACAAGCAGAGTTCCTCGAGGCTTTCTGTCTCAACCTCTTCGTAGCGTGCTTCCTCGCTTTCTTCCTGATTTTCACCTGCACCCGACCTGGCGGCCGCTGGGAAATCATCTTTTGTGAAGAGTTTGTAGCACGACTTGTGGTAGTGACCCTCTGCAGCAACAAGGTCTCTGCTAACTAAACCAAGGATTCTCTGGTTGAGTTTCCCTATTGCTGCTCTGCGAATCTTCTCATCTGCTCGTAGCTCAACACACTGTATGAGTGGCTCCCTTGTCTTTGTTGTTTTTATGTACTTGCTTGACTTCTCGCAGAAGATACATACTTTGGCATACACCCTGCTAGTACTAGGGGCATCCCTTGATGCCCTCCTCCTGGGGTCGACGCTTGCTGATTCTATCTTGACAGCCTTGGCAAGGAATGAATCCAGTGACTTCTTCATTGTAAAGAGACTACGACCTTTACGGTGATAATGTATGTGTGGTATTCCTCCTTCTTCAAGGGCCCTTGGCTGCTTTCCAGGACTGGATCATGCTGCCTGATTCTGCAGCCCTGAGCAATGTTTTCCAGGAGTCCAAATCCTGTGGTGACACCAGAGCATCGCTGTCATCATCAGAGCAGTGGATGATACAGTCGATCCGTGCTCTCTTCCTCGCAGATGGTTCCATCCTGCCGTCAAACAGTCGACACACACCTGCAAAAAATATCACCATTAAACCATGAACAAACAAACACATTACATGGAAACCACTCTACATATGTTTGCTCCTTCCAATAATAAATTATCCCCAAAATATAACAAAAAATCCCAAAATATGAAATAAACCCCTAAATATGGAGAAACTTGAAAAACACATCGGAATAATTCTTGTAGAGAATCAAATAAGCTACAAGAGCTGTTAGAATATATTTTTCAATGTTCCCCATATTTAAGGATTTATTCTAGATTTAGAGGAAAATACCCAAAATATAGAGTATATTCCGAAATATGAGGACATTTGAAAAATACCTAGGAACAACTCTGGTAGAGAATATAATTCTACATAGGTGTTCAAAGTTTCGCGATGATTGTGTGATGGATTTTAAAGAAAATGAGGAAAACGCCGGGCGTCACGCTAAAAATCTTTATTTTTGGGTAGCGCCCCTATTGCATCAAAAAAATTAGACTAAGCTACCAGTGCGAGAAGGCTATCATATCTTAATGTACTTACAGTCACTCTATAAACATTTTAGTACCATTCGTGTTTAGTCACCCCAGGTGGTACCGATATCTGGCCTGGCTCATGGACTACTACTGTTGTAAGACGTTTATCCCCATCCAGGTATCAATTTCTTCCTGGTGAGCGATAGCGAACCAGCATTGTATGAAGAAATCCGGCTTCGCCGGAGACATTTTTCTATCGAAAAATTTACAAATTTAGCCTGCTGTCAAAAACTGTAAACACAATTTACTGGCTCTCTACCGCTCGGCAGGAAAATCGACACCTGGATGGGAGTAAACCTCTTAAAATAGTATTGACTGGGGCAGAATAGATACAAGCCCAGAGAAAGATCGAAAAGGAGATAAACAAAAAACTTTGACCCCCCTTTAACACCGACCCCTCCCAATTTATCGACTGGGTTAGCGTTCATTGTCACTTATCATCGGGTGTTTCACGGATGATGGTGTTCGCTGAGGCTGTTAACAATCTTGCTGCCCTTCGGAGCATTTTTGCGACATTGCATCTCCCTTATGATCGTCGTATCTTTGAATTATGGCGTCGTAATTCCCACTCCAAAGCATTATTGGAGGATGTCATTAAAAGTGCATAAGTTAACTTATTATTTCCTATAGTGCTGTTCATTTTGTCTACTGTTGAAACGTATTTTATTAAATTTTAAACACCTTTGAAGTACCAGCGGCTTTTTTTATATTCATATTCTAAGCTATGTTTAGACGATAGAATGCAGCTTAGAGGAAGGATCTGTGGTGTATGAAAGGGGTGGTTGAGATAGTTTGAAGTCATATTATTCTGAGGTCCTTCCTAAGCTTTATACGATCGTCTAATAGCTTGCCACACTATGATGACAAGCGACGTCCATGGTACCGGTACTGTACGGTGTTAAGGGGAGGAGTATCCACTTGAGGGAATTTTTTTCTTGACCCCCTTTCTCCCTCATGTTTAGGAGCCCCATTGTTTTTGGAGATTTCTTCGACGTTCGCCCCATTAATTTGTCGATTTTAAGAACCCCTCGCCCCATTTCTGTCAAGTTTAAGACCTTTCGGTGCCATTAAGATGTCGATTTATTTCTGGGCGATCAATAGCGAGCCTGTAATTTAAGAGGAACCCGGCTTTCAGCCGGGACAATTTTTCCTACCGAAAAATGTACAAATTTATCTTGAAAGGGGCTCAAGGGGATAATCTTAAGCGTGAAGAATATCTAAACGGACCAAACTAAAAACCTCCCCTTAAAGAGGGCCTCCAGCACTTAAACTTTCTTCGAAATATCTCAGCTAACCCTTTTTAACTAACCTACGACAGATCCTTCATTAAACTGCACAAAATCGTGTATAAATATAGGTCGATTATAATAATGATAAAGACTCCGCCGGTACAGAAGGGTTTAATCGGCAGAATAAGACAACCGGAACTTTTTGTAATAAGTAGCATCATGTTCTGTTAATATGTAGTTGGTTGTGTCTCTATTCTGGCTCTGTCTTGAGTCGGCCCCCCCTCCCCCCGCTCCCCCCCCCCAACAAACAAATAGGAACAGTGGGGGTATTGGGCCTGAGGATAGATCTATCTATATAAGATAGATAGCTAGCTTTTTGCTGTAATTTTGCTTTCCTTTGTATTGTTCACGTCGAGCCCCTTGTCGTTTGTTTTAACAGTATGTTGTCTTAAGCCGAGATCCACTGGACTCTTTAAGGGGGTTCCACCTGTTTTTTTGTATCTTGCTCTCGTTTTCTTCCTTTCTCTGGCTTGTATCCGTTCGGCCCCATTGCAGCCAACTGTTTTAAAAACGTTTACCCCCATTCCAGGTGTCGATATCTTCCTGGCGAGCCGATAGCGAGCCCGCCGTGTATGGAGAAATCCTGCTTTGCCGGAAGAAATGTTTCTATCGAAAAATGTACAAACTTGGGCTTGCTGTTAAAACAAAAATATATACTGTAGTATGCTTGGCCTTGCTACCGGTCGCCAGTCAAAATATGGACACCTGAATGGGTTTAAACGTCGTAAAACCGTAGGCTGAATGGGGCCGAATGGATACAAGCCCAAGAGAGAGGGAGAGAGAAAAAAAAAAAAAAAGCGAGGGGGGCTCCCTTAAAGGGGGTATTGCTCGTTTAATTGCTCTATATATTGATGTTTTAATTTATTATTGAGTCTACCAAGCTTATAAAAACACCCTAGACCCCCTTTCAAGATAACTTTGTAAACAAAATCGGTAGAAAAATGTTCCCTCCCGGAGGCTACTTCCTTCTCAAATTACAGGTTCCGCTCTCACTCGCCTGAAAAATAGACACCTAAATGGCACGAAAGGTCTTAATATT
>CM064487.1:2050330-2070330 GCA_032716605.1 Paralithodes platypus
ATTCGTAATATCACCAACCCACCAATTAACTTACAAATAAACCTAATTAATTACATCAATTAATATATGTGGTACTCCCAGGATAATTACACCGATATCCAGCGCACTAACCATTATGTTATCCAGACAGTTATCGTTGACCAATACATCACAGCAATCCAAGCTATTTTGAGTGTAGAAATACTTATATAATAAAGGACACATTTATACAGATAATGGAAATAACAGTGATGTCATTAACACTATCTGGTCCGACGTCTTGTGGGTTATTGTGATTATTTGTTTAACTATATATACAGATTTTGTTTATATTTGCCATCTTAGAGCAATGTACTTTAGTCTGTCCCATATGCTAACAAAGACGCCTTCATAGACTTCCTTTAAACTAAAAAATGCCCATCCAGACCCCCTGCAAGCCAAATTAAAAAATGTTTCGATAGAAAACTTTGGCCGATGGCCGATTTCTTCTAAGTTACAGGCTCACTATCTCTCGCCTAGAAAATAAAAATCAACACGTGAAGGGAATGAAGCGTAATATTAGCGCCCAACTAATGTGGTGAAATGTCTTTATATCTCCAATATGATTAAGTGAAACAGGGGAGGTCCAAAAAGGCTCCCCTCGGACCAAATAGGGTTAAAAAGCTATACTCATAGAAAATTAATAGTTAATCTAAATATATTAATGATATTGAAACATTCTTAAATTAACCATATTTTCGCAATTATCGAAAAAAGTATATAGATACGCCATGACCACGGATGAAACGGAGCCCTTACCTCATATTTATTTGTTGCATTTAGTTTATTTTTCCTTACGATTATATATTTTGTATTTCCATTTTATTTATGCATTTATTTTATATTTTTGGATTACATTTTATAAACTCTCTACATCTTCCTACTTACCATATATGTATTTGTTGCATGTATCATATTTGTTGCATGTATCATATTTGTTGCATGTATCATATTTGTTGCATGTATCATATTTGTTGCATGTATCATATTTGTTGCATGTATCATATTTGTTGCATGTATCATATTTGTTGCATGTATCATATTTGTTGCATGTATCATATTTGTTGCATGTATCATATGTGTTGCATGTATCATATGTGTTGCATGTATCATATTTGTTGCATGTATCATATTTGTTGAAGGCATCATATGTGTTGTTGCATGTATCATATTTGTTGCATGTATCATATTTGTTGCATGTATCATATTTGTTGCATGTATCATATTTGTTGCATGTATCATATTTGTTGCATGTATCATATTTGTTGCATGTATCATATTTGTTGCATGTATTATATTTTTCGCTTACGATTATATTTGTATATTTCTAATTTATTTATGTTTGTATTTCGGATTGCACGTTCAAAACTCTCTATATCTACCTACTACGTTTCTACCCCAGCTATATGTTCTAAATGTATAGGTCGCAATAATGTATAGGTCGCAATATTTCCACATTTATATCCATGCGTCTGTGATTTGCTAATGTTGGATGTGCTTGCTGAATGGAGGGTATGGCGTGCAACACATCAAGGAAGAGTAAGGGGTGGTATTAGGTTTAGCTGTACCCCCTTCTCCCTCATCAGTAGCCCCTTTTGATATGAGATGTTAAGACGTTCACCTCATAAGTTTGACGATTTTAAAAACTTTCGCGTCATTATTTTTGTTAATATTAAGACCTTTTGTGCCATTTAGGTGTCGATGTTTTCCTTACAAGCGGGAAGCGAGCCTGTCATTTTAGAGGACCCGAACATTTTTCTAATGACAAATTTACAAATATGTCTTAAGAGGGGGTCCTGGGGGTGTTTTTATAAAGTTTGATGGATGCTTATCTAAAAAATATATAATTGAATAAATACATAGACCAAAAAATAATAACAACGTCTCCTTAAGGGGGGATCTTCACTTGAGGGATTTTTTTCTGGACCCCTTTCTCCCTCACGTTTAGCCCCATTGCTTTTGAGATTTTAAGACGTTCGCCCTATTAGTTTGGAAATTTTAAGACATTTTGCCCCATTTCTGTCAATTTTAAGACCTTTCGTGCAATTAAAGTGTCAATTTTTTCCTGGCGAGCGATAGCGAGCCTGTAATTTAAGAGCAACCGGCCTGCGGCCGGGACATTTTTCTACCGAAAAATTTACAAAATTTATCTTGAAAGGGGGTCTAGGGGGTGTAATTTTAAGCTTGATGAAAACGTAGGAAACAAACTAAATACCTCCCCTTAACCTATTGAGAATAATGAGGCAATTTGGCATTATGTTCTGGCAATCAGTATACTTTATTATATAGCCACTGGATTGGTAATCCAATGGACCCGGGTTCAAATCCCGATATGTCAATGGGAAGATATTATTGGGATTGAATTTGTGCTGTACCTAGTATCAGTGCATTACCACAAAGCCCACCGAAATGCCAAAATAATACCCTCATTGTTCCCCGATTAAATAACACTGTATGGATATTCCCATATTCAAAATATGTTACAGGGGGACAATGCCTAGTGAGTTCACTGCTCAATAGGTGGCGTTGTGAGAGTGAGGGTCTGAGTCTGGAGGGTGAGACGGTGAAGCACTTGAGCGAAGCAACCAGCCGCTTCAGAGATGGAGCTGCTTCGAGCCATGATGGATGCTTCACATGTCTCACTCCCCAGACTGGAACAAGACCTCACGGGCTTCACCGTGTTGAGCGGTGGAATGTACAGGCTCTCAGCCTATGCCCGAGAGGGAGTAGTTGGAATATAGAAAAAAAAAAAAAAAAAAAAAAAAAAGCTTAGGAAGGATCAGTATACGTTATTATACAGCTTAGGAAGGATCTGTACCAATTAAAAGGGTAAAGACTTATCCCAATTAACCATCTGACTTCCATATACTCTTCCTAAGCTGAATACAATACAACCATCTGGATTTATATTTGGATGGGAAATGCTTTTCGTTAACAAGTATAGATAGCTTCGTAATTGCTATATACATCCACAAATTAGTTTTCAGAGATACACTTCCAAAATTAGAAATAGTTGTGGCCCACGAATCTTTATGAGCGACTGTGCGTCATGGCTAGGGATAAAACGGGGAGCATATACAGTATACAGGATACTGTATATATACTGTACATATACAGTATACTGTATATATACTGTATATATACTGTATATATACTATTAACAGTGTACTCGAAGGGCATGTATTACGGGCTATTCTGTTCATTAATATATAATACAATAGTGAACACTTTCCCATGCAATATTCCATTGACCGAGAACATGCAATCGGATTTCATTCACTAAATTGGATCTAGGCTTCATAATTTCTCTAATTAAACTAAATTCTAATATAATTTATTGGCTCATGTAGAGAACATATATAATTCACCGCTTGCGTGTTTCAGGCTGTAGGGAAGTTGGAGCCGTAAACCTCGATTTAGAACAGAAATTCAGAAATAAATAACATCGTCTCTCTCTCTCTCTCTCTCTCTCCTCTAACCATTTTCTTTAACGCCTCTTATTTGCTTCTTAGTTTTCTTCTCCTTCTTCAACTTGTCCTCTTATTTTACTTGTTCTTTCCTCTTCCTCCTCCTTCTTCTACCTTTGTTTTATGATTACGTCTCCTCTTCCTCTTCCTCTTCCTCTTGTTACCTCTTGGTGTGCTAAATGATGATCCCATTAAGAGGCTCTCCACTTGTGGACCACCTCCCCTTGTAACCAACCTCATTATAACGCATGGTGTACGCCAATCAACCCTACTTCACCACCACCTCTCCTTTCTTCTTCTTCTTCTTCTTCTTCTTCTTCTTCTTCTTCTTCTATCCTCCTCCTCCTCCTCCTCCTCCTCCTCCTCTTGTATATTCTCGTCTTCTTCCTTTCTCTCCATTCACCATCGTCTCCTTCCCATTCTCCACCCCCTTTTCCTCCTCTCCTTGGACTCTCATTTGCTTTTGTCTTCGCCATAATCTCAGTAACAATCTTCCCGGTTTGTTTTCATTCTCCGTTCTCTCCATTTCTCTTCTACCTTCTCCATCGTCCCCTTCTTTCATTTTTATACTATATATTTAAATGGAAATGTACAAGAAAGGGTCCTACATAATTATTATATCTTATATAATTCCTTTTGCACCAATAACTTTTTCAATAATGTTAAGGGGGGATGGTTCACTTTTTGGGCGATTTTTGCATGTATTCATTATTTTTCTAGTTTCCTCCCTAGACATCCATCAAATTTAAAAAAAACGTCCATTAGATCCCCCTTCTAGATTAATGTATACATTTTTCGGTAGAAAAATGTCCCGGCCGAAGGCCGCTTTTTCCAATATTAAAGGCTCACTATCGTTCGCCAGGGAAAAAATCGACACCTAAAGAGCACGAAAGGTCTAAATATTGACGAATAAATGGGGCGAAAGGTCTTAAAATCGACTAACTAATGGGGCAAACATCTTAACATCTGAAAACTAATGGGGCTAAACATGAGGGAGAAGGTGGTCCAGAAAAAGGGCCCATGTCCCCTTAAAAGTGGCATCCAAGCGCCTATACCCCATGCCAAGCAAGTAGGCCAAACACTCTTCATCACTATCCTCTATAACTAAAGAACGACGAGAGTATTCCAGCTAATATTTCTACCATTTAGGAAGGGTTAGCCAGGAAATATGTGTGTAAATTTGAAGCCCATTCATTTTGTTGTAGCTATTTTTGTGTGTAAATTTGAAGCCCATTTGTTGTAGCTATTTTTGAGTTACACAGGTTGGGTTTCATGATTTCTGACCTATCTACTTGGAACAGGGCACTATAGGTAACGCCAACCAACTTGACAATTCGCTCGATCCCTGACCTCTCTTCGTAACTCAAACGGACCCTTGAGCAAACTGGCTGTACATTTTCACACCTATTTCCTGGTGGACTCTCCCCAAATTAAAAAAATGTCAGTCCGATTGCTTTCATTTATGTTGAGTTATGAGAAGTGAAGGGGTCCAGATTATTGTCCCAAGGTCGTTGGCGCTACCTATGTTAAGGGTAGATTTCCACTTGAGGTATTTTTGTCTTTACCCCTTTCTCCCTCATGTTTAGCCCCTTTGCTTTTGATATTATAAAACGTTTGCCCCATTAGTTTAGCGATTTTAAGAACTTTCACCCCATATTAAGACCTTTCGTGCCATTCAGGTGTCAATTTTATCCTGGCGAGCGATAGCGAGCCTGTAATTTAGGAGGAACCGGCCTTCGGCCGGGACATTTTTCTACCGAAAAATGTACAAATTTATCTTGAAAGGGACTCAAGGTGGTGTAATTTTAAGCTTGATGGAGGTCTAGGGAACCAACTAAAAACCTCCCCTTAAACAATTCTTCCAAGATCCCCCTTCGAGATAAAGTTGAACATTTTCGGCAGAACGATAGCCTGTTCCTCCTAAATTACAGGAACAAATATCGACACCTTAATGGCACATAAGGTAATCCAATCACCATACTAATGGGGCGAAAGTCTTCAAATCTAACACTACGATGGGGCTAATCATGAGGGAGAAGGGGGGGGGGGGGCCAGAAACCCGTCCGCCTATATACTCTCACCGTCGTTGTTCATACCAATTCTCAAGCAACCTTCACTAAACTCCGCCTAGACAAATATCTCGCATCAAACCCGCGACTGACTGCGTTTGTAAATGAATAACTTTATTTTATCCCCCCCTCAGTTACTAACCCATCTGTCCCCTACTAACTTCCTAATCCTGCCACGGACATTAGTTCCGGGGCAGTAATTTCCTTTCCAATGTTCCCTTACCCACTCTAAACCACTGTTTGGACACTTGATCCTCAGTGTTTTGGAGGACAAGCAACCTAGAAGGGTCACTAGATCTGTTGTTGCTTGATTTCCTTTGTACTCCTTTGTACACTATATCACATTAACCCCTTCTGAACCGGCGACGACCTTTTTTTACTTATTCTGGCTACTGTTAGACGATTGTAGTCAGCTTAAAAAGGGCCTCCAGCAATTAACAGGCTTCGAACATTCTCACTTACGCATTTTTACTACCACAGATCCTTCGTAATCTGCACAAAATCGTCTAAATATAGCTAGCATATACTTAAATAGACGTCACCGGTACAGATGGGGTTAACCCTCTCAATGTGATCCAGTTTTATGACAAATCTGGCTACCATCAGACGATTTTATGAGTCATTGGAAGCACCTCTATATATTGAAAAGGTATAATCAATCGCATTTAATATTTCGAATCACACAGACCCTTTCTAAAATAATTACTATAAACGTCTAATGATAGGCAAACTCAAATGAAGAAAAGGGAAATAGTCTACTAATAGAATTAATAGAGTTAATAGTTTAAGGGGACATGGTTAGCTTTTTGGTCGATTATTTCATGTATTTAGTATCTTTCTAGTTTCCTCCTTAGACCTCCATCAAACTTAAAAAAAACATCCATTAGATCCCATTTCTAGATTAAATTGTAAATTTTTCGGTAGAAAAATTTCAAAAATTACAGGCTCAATATCGTTCGCCAAGAACAAAAACTCGACACCTAAATAGCACGAAAGGTCTTAATATTGACAAGGAAAGGGGGTGGAAGGTCTTAAAATCGACAAACTAACGGGGCAAACTGCTCAAAATCTGAAAGCTAATGGGGCTAAACGTGAGGGAAAAGGGGATCTAGAAAGAAAAAAAAACGACCCATCTCCCCTTAACACTAGATCATCCATTCCTGTTCCTACTCATGCCAAAGGTTTCCCTCTGTGGTAAAAAAAAAAAAAAAAAAAAAAAAAAAAAAAAAAAAAAAAATGTTCCCTTCGTTCTGCTCCTTTCTCCTCCTCCCCCCCCCCCCCTCTATAGCACCACCCGCCCTCACTATGCCATAATACCCCGCCCCGCCCCTTCAGTAGCATATAATACCCCCACCCCCCCTCCCTCAGTACCCCATCCATCACTCTATAGAAGGCTAACTCTCCCTCATGTTTAGTTAAATGATGGTGTGTGTGTGTGTGTGTGTGTGTGTGTGTGTGGGGGGGGGGGGGGGGGGGGCGCGCGCTTTGGGTATTTTTTAAAGCTTGATGGAGGTAAACTAAAAAAAAAAAAAAAAACGGGAACAAAACATTCTCCCCTTAAAAGGCGTATTGACATTAAGGGGAGATTTCCACTTGAGGGATTTTTTTCTTGACCCCTTTCTCCCTCATGGTTAGCCCCATTGTTTTTTTATATTTTAAGACGTTCGCCCCATTAGTTTGGTGATTTTAAGAACTATAGCCCCATTTCTGTCAATTTTAAGACTTTTCTTGCCATGTAGGTGTCGATTTTTTCCTGGCGAGCGATAGCGAGCCTGTAATTTAAGAGGAATCGGCCTTTGGCCGGGACATTTTTCTACCCGAAAAATGTACAAATTTATCTTGAAAGGGGGTCTAGGGGCTGTAATGCTAAGCTTGATGGAAGTCTAGGGAACTAACTAAAAACCTCCCCTTAATAAGCCCATCCAATAGAAGGACAGATAAGTAGATAACCACAAATTATACCAATTAACTTATATACCTATTTCATACCATTTGTTCACCCTTGATAACAGACAGTGTAGCAGCCCAATTTACCTCCCTATTCTACGCCCGTCACTCCTACACTTTCTTCATAACCTATTTATTCCCTTGGTAATAAACAGTGTAGCCCCAATTTCCCCCTATTACACACCCTTGATAATAAACAGTGTAGCCCCAATTTCCCCCTATTACACACCCTTGGTAATATACAGTGTAGCCCCAATTTCCCCCTATTACACACCCTTGATAATAAACAGTGTAGCCCCAATTTCCCCCTATTACACACCCTTGATAATAAACAGTGTAGCAGCCCAATTTGTCATTTTATTCTACGCCTATCGCTCCTATGCCTTCTTTATACCCTTAGTTTGTCAATTTAGCACCCCAATTTGCTACCCTATTCTCCACCCATCAATCCCACACTGCACCCATCCCACCCATGCACGCCCATCACCATACAGCCGCCCGCGACACCAGCCCACCCATCAATATGCAGATCCTGAGGAAATCCGGTTAAGCTTTCAGGATTGATGGATGAGAGGCTCTTGAAGACGGCCCCCCCACATGGAGAGTTTATGGGGAGAATTCTGGCGTCGCCGGGACATTAATTTTGTTATCTAGAATCATAACCCTTTCAGTACCGATGCCGTCCTTTTACATGTATTCTGGCTACTATTAAACGATGTCAGTCAGTTTAAAATTATTTCCAGCTATTAACAGGCCTCGAACTATCTCACTTAACCTTTTCTACTACCACACATCCTTCTTAGACTGCACAAAATCGTCTAAATATAGCTAGAATTAAAAAAAAACATCGCTGGTACAGAAGGGGATAACTATATATATATAATCAGATAATACGACGTTTCGCCCCATTAGTTTGGCCATTATAAGATGTTTCGTCCATTTAGGTTTAGATTATTTTCCTGGCGAGCGATAGCAAGCCTCAAGTATAGATGTTGGATAGGGCGGATAAGTGTAGGATCATGTTTGTATATCTCCCTCGAAGCGAATAAATCAAGTTGTGTGTGTGTGTGTGTGTTGCTGATACCAATTACTGATCAAAACGTACTTAGTGCCGAGCCATCACTTATTAGGCGGACTGTGCGTTTGTCCCAGGCAGCAAAACTCTCCCCACCGCTGGCTCTCTATTCCCTAGCCTTCCCCGTCAGCCGGCCGCGATTCAAGTAGCTTTTCTTTATTATGGTCCGATTTTCACAGGGGGAGGGGGGGGGAGGGGGGGGGGGGGAGGAGGGGAGTGAGGGAGGAGGGGAAGGGGAGGGGAATGAGGGAGGAGGGGGAGGGAGGACATGTGCGGGAAAATATTGACGACGGAAGGGGGAAGGTTAGGGAGTAGGGGAGGTAGGGAGAGAGAGAGAGAGAGTGGCCATCTGTTTCTGTGGCCGCCATTTTGGTGCCCTCATTCTCACACAACGAAGGGGTTAATTTGCTTTTGATCATGTCGAATTTAGAAACGGATACAAAACATCAAAATCCTGTTACAGTATTCCCAAAAGTCTATGATGGGTAAGGACACGTGTATACTATTTTGTCTATGTATATGAAGGAGACAAAAAGCAAAGCTGTCTGTAACAAGTGTCTTCCCCAAAGTTGAAAGAGTGAGAGAGCCAAATTTAATAATGTTTTGTATTATTATTATTATTATTATTATTATTATTATTATTATTTTTTGTTTACAGTATTGGAAAGAAGAGTATTGTGTTTGTTTAGTGTAGTGAAATGGACAGGAGGAGGAGGAGGTGTTTGTGAGAGCTAGCTATAAAGAATGGCGAATGATACCTGTGGCCCCAACATGGCGTAGGTTGGTCGATCTCTGTTACTGTAGAGTCTCTAGGAAAGGTAAAAGGGAAACTGGACAATGTGACACGTCCAGGGATCGAACCCGTGCCCTTCCATATAATAGGCTGGCCTACTTTACAAATTACAAAAAGGCACGAGGGCCTATCAACTAAGTACAGGCCTTAAGGGGTGAATATTTGTTATGTATTTTATTTGTTATGTATTTTATTATTCCTTGTAATTATTTTTTCGTTACTCGTAGACCTCCATCAAGCTTTACAAAGTACTCACAAGACCCACTCTTCCAGATGAATTTATGCATTATTCAGAAACAAAAATGCGTCCGATTCCTCATATATTGTAGGCTCGCTATCGCTCGAGAGGAATTAATATGACACTTCAATGGGACGAAGTCTTAAAATTGACAAAGAAATAGTGAAAAAGAAATTTAAAAACTAATTTGGCTAAACATGAGGGAGAAGGGAATCCAAAAAAGCACCCCATATAATAAACTGTCGACTGTGTGTCATGGCCGTTCAATTGCCACGTTCTGACAGCTTATTCTGGCTATTTGATATTTTATGATATGGGAAGGGTCAGCCAGGGAATAGGTGTGGAAATTTACAGCCCATTCAAGCTAGTCCTTTGACACCTTTTTACCTTCTATTCTGGATAAAGTTAGATGATTCTTTGTAGTTTAATTTAGCCAGGGAATAGGTGTGGAAATTTACAGCCCATTCAAGCTAGTCCTTTGACACCTTTTTACCTTCTATGCTGGATAAAGTTAGATGATTCTTTGTAGTTTAAGAAGGACCTATGTTTTTTTCAGAGGATTTATTGATATCGTAGTTACCCCCTTGAGCTCTGGAGGTAGATTATAAGCTAAAGAAAATCGTTCAATGGTAACCAGAATAATAAGAAAATGACGTCATCGTTCAGAAGGGCTTCATGATGAGTTAAGGGCAGATCTCCACTTGAGGGATTTTTTTCTTGACCCCTTTCTCCCTCATGTTTAGCCCCATTGCTTTTGATATTATAAAACGTTTGCCCCATTAGTTTAGCAATTTTAAGAACTTTCACCCCATATTAAGACCTTTCGTGCCATTCAGGTGTCGATGTTATCCTGGCGAGCGATAGCGAGCATGTAATTTAAGAGGAACCGGCTTTCAGCCGGGACATTTATCTACCGAAAAATTTACAAATTTATCTTGAAAGGGGCTCAAGGGGGTGTAATTTTAAGCTTGATGGAGGTCTAGGGAACAACCTAAATACCTCCCCTTAAACATGCAAAATAACCCTCCACAAGTGTCAGATCAATTGCAGACTAGCAAGTTTCGTTTTATAAGGAAGTTGGAGCTGTAGACAACGATATTTAACAAGATTTACAGCTGAAATACGGTCGTAGTACATTTATAAATAGCCTACATAAAACCCAATTCAACATACCATTTATCCAGCAGAAACAACATATATTATTATTGCATTTCTGTTTAATAGCGATGTTCTCGGCTCCAACTTCCTTATAGCCTGAAACTCGCAAGTGGTCAATTAGCGTTAGGCATCGGGGTCGAAAGTATTATGCTGGACCTGATGCGAACAAATGGAATTTAAAAATATATAAAGAAATAGAACATAAAAATCGAAATAAAACATAAAATAAAAGGTAAGGTTAAAATAAAACAAACACTAAACCTGCCATATGCTATAGTCTATTCGCTGTAAGTAGGCGATAAATCATGACCTCTAACCTCTGTAACCCAAACACTATTAGAGTAATCGAGCCAATATTTTCTATCATTTGGAAAGAGTCGGTCAGGGAATAGATGTGGAAATGTACAGCCAATTTGCTCTAGCCCTTTTTGAGTTACAGAGGATAGAGGTCATGATTTCTCGCCTATTTACAGCGAATAGACTTTTAGAATGCCATCACGTATATATTCTGTATCTACACCCCCTTGTCAAAATTACTTATACATGCATAACTTTAGTAAGGCAATAACCTGAGCAGTAAACCAGTTAGCAGGATCATAAATGCAGCTATAAATGAATTACAATTATCATGCACAACGAGAACCTTCATCAGTTTATTAATATTTTGTGTCATGCCCCAGCGAGGGTTCGAACCCAGGCCAGTAGTGCAGCACTCCAACACCTAACCAACTAGACCACCAGGGAGCTTGAAAGTAATGGGTCTAATACATGAGGGAGAAGGGTTGCCACTTCATTATGTTCAGGTCCCCTCATAGCCATAGCTTCATTAGAGGTCCCTTCACGTCAGCTGATTATCGTATTTCCGCCTCCTCCTTAGTTTACTCCTGATCTACCACTTCATTCTTTCTTCTTCTTCTTCTTCTTCTTCTTCTTGTTCTCTTCCTCTAACCACACCACAGTATAGCCTAACTAGTCAACCAGTCCCCCAGAGAGGATAGGTGACACCCTTGTTCTTCCCTTTATCACCATTCTCTTCTTCCTCTCCTTTCTGCTTCCTCCTCCTCTTCGTCTTATTCTTATTCTTCACCCTCCTTCCCTTCCTTCTCTAGTTTGTTTTCCTTTTCATACCTATTTCTTTTCCTCCTCCTCTTCTAGCTAGCTGTTTTAATTTGTACATTTTTCGATAGAAAAATATCCTCGCCGAAGGAGAGCAACTAATTGATAGTAATCAAAATCGACAGACTAAAATATACGATACGTCCTAAAATTGCCAGACTAATGGGGCCAAATTGATGTCTCTAATTAGTCCTCTTTCTTCTTCTTCTTCTTCTTCTTCTTCTTCTTCTTCTTCTTCTTCTCCTATTCCCTCCATTTTCTCCTCTCCCTTCTGCTTCTACTTCTCTTCGTCTTATACTCCTTCCTTTTCCTTCTGCGCCCTCCTTATTTCTTCTTCCTCTTCCTCACCCACCGTCCTCCTCTCCCTCCACCACCTTCCTCTTCCTCACCCACCGTCCTCCTCTCCCTCCACCACCTTCCTCTTCCTCACCCACCGTCCTCCTCTCCCTCCACCACCTTCCTCTTCCCCCTCCACCACCTTCCTCTCTCCCCCTCCCCTCCCCTCCCCTGCGGTATAATCCAGTCAGCCAGCCTCCCCCCCCCCCCATCGAAATTTTATCCTGGCTCCATTACAGATCCTTATTTTCACACCAGGGTATTTTCACACCAGGGTATTTTCACACCAGGGTATTATCATTATATTACACTTAAGAAGGTTTTATTATCACCTATCATTTTCCTTTTCCTTCTTCTTCTTCTTCTTCTTCTTCTTCTTCTTCTTCTTAATGTAATGCCAGAAGTTGTGGCAAGTGCTTAAACAAAACTGAATGTAGTGCATCGCTTGAGCTGTCGGCCCAAGTGAAGTACTCCTCTTGGTCTATTGGTGAGAGTGTTTGCCTCGTAAGCGCAGGGACCCGGGTTCGAGCCCTGGGCCGGCCTGGTGATAGCCTCAAAAAAACATATCCGGGGGCGATGTCTGCATCTAACGAAGTTTAGGTGTGTTGGTTAAATTGTAAATAATTATGTAAAGTTTTGGTAAACTCAGCAAAAATAGTATGGTGCCGTTACAAGGCCTCTTCATTCCCCCTCGCAGTATAATCCAGTCCCCCCCCCCCCCCCCCAAAGAGAGGCTACTAGACACCATCGGAATTTTATCCTGGCTCCATTACAGATCCCCTTCACACCAGTTTATTATCATTAGATTATAGTAAAGAAGTTGTTTTACTTTCCTCCTTAGACGTCTATCAATAAATAAATAAATAAATAAATAAAATAAGGGTAGTAATAGGGATAAGTGAGGAAAAGTAGGTATAGGGAAAATCTATTTTTCATTAATTTCACCACACCACCAAACACCTCCAATGAAATTAATGAAAGCATATATGTGATCCCCGGGGATTCGAACCTGAGTTATCACACACAGATTTTTAGACACCTTAACCACCTACACCACCAAGACGGTGGAATAGAGGGAGGAATAGGGAGATGAAACAGAGAAGGAGGAATAGGAAAAAAACATAGGAGGAATAGGGAGAAGAAGTGAGGTAGAGTAGGAATAGGGAGAAGAAGTGAGGTAGAGTAGGAATAGGGAGAAGAAGTGAGGTAGAGTAGGAATAGGGAGAATAAGTGAGTGAGTAGGAATAGGGAGAAGAAGTGAGGTAGAGTAGGAATAGGGAGAAGAAGTGAGGTAGAGGAGGAATAGGGAGAAGAAGTGAGGTAGAGGAGGAATAGGGAGAAGAAGTGAGGTAGAGTAGGAATAGGGAGAAGAAGTGAGGTAGAGTAGGAATAGGGAGAAGAAGTGAGGTAGAGTAGGAATAGGGAGAAGAAGTGAGGTTAAGTAGAGTAGGGCGAAGTGAGGTAGAGTAGGAATAGGGAGAAGAAGTGAGGTAGAGTAGGAATAGGGAGAAGAAGTGAGGTAGAGTAGGAATAGGGAGAAGAAGTGAGGTAGAGTAGGAATAGGGAGAAGTGAGTTATTAGGGAGGATAGGAGAAGAAGTGAGGTAGAGTAGGAATAGGGAGAAGAAGTGAGGTAGAGTAGGAATAGGGAGAAGAAGCAGAGAAAAGGGAATAGGAGAAAGGAGAGTCTCGTGTGTTCGTGTGTGTGTGTGTGTGTGTATGTGTTTCAGGTTTGATAAGAGGTCTAGGGAGGAAACTCTAAGCTTCCCCCCCCCCCTCCCTCTTCGTCCCACTTCTTACATATCGCTCCCTCCTCCTCTCTCTCTCTCTCTCTCTCTCTCTCGTAAGTATTGCTAGTTTTACTCTGTACGCCTTTGTTCTCTCTCTTTTGTTCACTTTCTCACTACCTCCTCCTCCCCCTCTCTTCCATATCTTCCTCCTCCTCTCTTCTCTCTCTCTCTCTCTCTCTCTCTCTCTCTCTCTCTCTCTCTATCCCTCTCCCCTCTTCTCTCTCTCTCTCTCGATCTCTCTCTCTCTCTCTCCCTCATCCCTCTCTCTCTCTCTCTCCTCCCCTCCCCTCCCCCCAGCCATCCCAAGAGACAGGATCAGGTCTCCGGCGAAGGCTTCTCAATTTTGGCCCAACTTTTCTTTTCCGTTGACAAGGCCAACTGCATTAACCTCCCAACACCGAGCGTCCCTTAGTAGGGAGAACATGGGCACTTTAAACAATTTTGTTTCTGTGTTGTTTTTTAAGGGGAAGGGTTTATCTTTAGACCATTATTACCTCATTATTATCACCCCATTATTACCCCATTCTGTTCCAGCGACGTGTTATTCAGGCGATTTTGTGTAGCTTACGAAGGACCTGTGGTTGTTGTTGTTGTTGTTGTTCCCTAGGCTGCCTGGCCGAACAGCCCCGAGTCCCTAAGGAAGGCCATGGCCACGATCGGGCTTTAACACAGGGCTCTCATGGAGTGTATAATATTATTGTGGGACGAAAAGGCTTAATATCGACAAACTAATGGGGCAAACACCTTAAAATGTCAATACTAATGGGGCTAAACACGAGGGAAAAAGAGGGCCCAGAATAAGCAATTACCTCCCCTTTAAGATATTGAGGACGAAGTGACCATGAACGAAGTAACTGAAAGCAAAGTAACAGTAAGCGAAGTGATCACAATCCATAACGTTAATTAGCCCTATTCATTATTAACCCCGCCCCTTACCGGTACAATCAGCTGGTGCAATTAGTCGTGTCTGTCACTCGCACTAACACACGCACTGACAAAAACTCTCTCTCTCTCTCTCTCTCTCTCTCTCTCTCTCCTCTCTCTCTCTCTCTCTCTCCTCTCTCTCTCTCTCTCTCTCTCTCTCTCTCTCTCTCTCTCTCTCTCTCTCTCTCTCTCTCTCTCTCTCTCTCTCGCTCTCTCTCTCTCTCTCTCTCTCTCTCTCTCTCTCTCACACACACACACACACACAAATATAAACACATACATACAAATTTACCTTCACATAGGGGCACTTACACACACACACACACACACACAAACACCTTTACACAATGCAAAACCCTGAGCACACGCACACACACAAAGTACACACATATAAACCTAAACACACGCACACACACACATACAAAGCTTGACACATACACATATACACAGAGAGAGAGAGACACACACACATTTGTTCTCTCTCTCTCTTAAGGCCAACCACCTAGTTGGGACCGCAAGGTCTGTGTGGTCTGAGTATCTGTGTAACTCTCTCTCTCGTTGATTTGCTATAGGTAGACTAGACTTTGATACCTAATTATGCGACTATGTATTAACCCCTTGAAGCTCTGACGCGTTTTAGTAGTTTATTTTCGCTATCATTAGACGATTTCATGCAGCTTAGGAAGGATCTGTGGGTATTAAAAGGGTAAATACTATCTCAATCAACCCTTTGACTTCCGTATACCGTTACGAATCTGAATAAAATTGTCTAATAGTAGTCAGAAAAAAACAGAAACGCGTATTGGAGCTTGAAAGGGTTAAGACAACGCACACAGACACACGACACACAGACATTCACACATCCATCCCCACACAGACAGACCGACAGACACTCCACGCCCTGTCAATTATCCCGGCCCCTTCCTGTCAGCTGGTCTAATCACTCGCGACTGTCATGTGAGGCCGGACCTGTCTGTTAGGTAGGGAGTGGGTCATGTGACTACTAAAAAAAAACAAAAAAAAACAACTAACCTGACACAAATCCTGACCCCTTAACATCTTATAGCTTTAAAATAATTAAGACAATCGAACTGATATATATATCGTGATCGTGTATTCAACCTTTAACCCGTGGAGCCCCGGCTAGTTTTGTAATGTTTGTTCACCAGAACCCGGCCGGTTTTCAAAAAATGGTTTTATTCCAGAAACAATAGCGAATGTAGGAATGAAGGAAAAACCACGAAAAACCGCTCAAAAAACTTAAAAAATGGTCCTACAGAGCCCCCGAAAACGTATTTTACAAGAGTAAAAAATTGAAGGCAATTACCCCAAAAAACCAGGTTATTGCGCGCTCATGCGCACGCACGTGGACTTATGAGAGTTTTCAACCATCGGCACGGTTGCGTGGGATACGTACACAGTTCCCATACAAATCTGAGCCCTCTTGAGTGGCTACACCTGAGGTTACGGTCGGCGCAATTAGGGTGACGCGTCAGGCGCGTTGCTGAGGCTGTGCGTTACATACATCGCCGACGCGTCAGACGCGTCGCTGGGGCTGTGCGTTACATACATCGCCGACGCGTCAGACGTGTCGCTGGGACTGTACGGGTTAACTGTGTTGGTGGCGTAATGGTTTAGATGGTTATGTTCTGGGTGTGGTGTCCCAGAGTTCGAATTCCGGGAGGACCATATGCTTTCATTAGTTATTTTAAGTGCATTAGGGTTTGTAATTGATGATTAACCCTTTGCCGCATTTATGACGCAGATGTTGCCAGATTAGCAATAAGAAATAGAGTTATCTCACTCTTATAATTACCTCTCCAAAATTAGCTTTCTGCCCACAGCTAACTCAAAGACAACTGCAGAGGTTGAAGTAACTAAACTAAAGGTTTCTAAATACCCCTGATGGTAACAAAGGCTTTAAAGTATCCCCAATAGGCTCAAAATCGCGCCATATGTCGGAGAGGGTTAATGTTAAGATCGGGGTGTTACTTAATATATATAATTTTGTAAGGGTAGACCAGTATATAGATGTGTGAAATTACAGCCTTTTCGCTATAGCCGTTACTGAGATATAAAGAAGCTATTGATCAGAATGATTGCCAAGTTAGCTGACACAGGGTATAGCAGGGTTACCAAATCAAGTCCGCTAGATAGTAAATAAATGCCGAAAATCAAGTCCGCTAGATAGTAAATAAATGCCAAAAATCAAGTCCGCTAGATAGTAAATAAATGCCGAAAATCAAGTCCGCTAGATAGTAAATAAATGCCGAAAATAGAGTCCGCTAGATAGTAAATAAATGCCGAAAATAGAGTCCGCTAGATAGTAAATAAATGCCGAAAATCAAGTCCGCTAGATAGTAAATAAATGCCGAAAATCGAGTCCGCTAGATAGTAAATAAATGCCGAAAATTGAGTCCGCTAGATAGTAAATAAATGCCGAAAATCGAGTCCGCTAGATAGTAAATAAATGCCGAAAATCAAGTCCGCTAGATAGTAAATAAATGCCAAAAATCAAGTCCGCTAGATAGTAAATAAATGCCGAAAATCGAGTCCGCTAGATAGTAAATAAATGCCGAAAATCAAGTCCGCTAGATAGTAAATAAATGCCGAAAATCGAGTCCGCTAGATAGTAAATAAAAGCCGAAAATCGAGTCCGCTAGATAGTAAATAAATGCCGAAAATCAAGTCCGCTAGATAGTAAATAAATGCCGAAAATTGAGTCCGCTAGATAGTAAATAAATGCCGAAAATCGAGTCCGCTAGATAGTAAATAAATGCCGAAAATCAAGTCCGCTAGATAGTAAATAAATGCCAAAAATCAAGTCCGCTAGATAGTAAATAAATGCCGAAAATCGAGTTTGCTAGATAGTAAATAAATGCCGAAAATCAAGTCCACTAGATAGTAAATAAATGCCGAAAATCGAGTCCGCTAGATAGTAAATAAAAGCCGAAAATCGAGTCCGCTAGATAGTAAATAAATGCCGAAAATCAAGTCCACTAGATAGTAAATAAATGCCGAAAATCAAGTCCGCTAGATAGTAAATAAATGCCAAAAATCAAGTCCGCTAGATAGTAAGTAAATGCAGAAAATAAAGTCCGCTAGATAGTAAATAAATGCCGAAAATCAAGTCCGCTAGATAGTAAATAAATGCCGAAAATCAAGTCCGCTAGGTAGTAAATAAATGCCGAAAATCAAGTCTGCTAGATACTAAATAAATGCCGAAAATCAAGTCCGCTAGATAGTAAATAAATGCCGAAAATCGAGTCCGCTAGATAGTACATAAATGTCGAAAATCAAGTACGCTAGATAGTAAATAAATACCGAAAATCAAGTCCGCTAGGTAGTAAATAAATGCCGAAAATCAAGTACGCTAGATAGTAAATAAATGCCAAAAATCAAGTCCGCTAGATAGTAAATAAATGCCGAAAATCGAGTCCGCTAGATAGTAAATAAATGCCGAAAATCGAGTCCGCTAGATAGTAAATAAATGCCGAAAATCAAGTCCGCTAGATAGTAAATAAATGCCGAAAATCAAGTCCGCTAGATAGTAAATAAATGCCCAAAATCAAGTACGCTAGATAGTAAATAAATGCCAAAAATCGCTAGAATAATGCCACAATCTCTACAATATCGCCCTAAAATGGCTCAAATTTTCGGAACATCACTAGAATTCATGTCGGTAGATGTAAAAAGTTGCCTCTAGATCGAAGTAATAATGACACAATCTCTACAATATCGCTACAAAAAACTCAAATTTACGGAATATGGCTAGAATTCATGTCGCTAGATGTAAACATTTGCCTCTAGATCGAAGTAATAATGGTGTATGCTTCATGTGTTAGAAGCGCAATGACATTATGCTTCAGAAACATGGCCTGTCAAAGCGGATGATATCAACAGAATGGAATATAAAGAGATGAGAATGGTGAGATGGATGTGTGAGGCCGGGATGGATGTGTGAGGCCGGGATGGATGAACTAAATAAAGCCTGTATCACACGACCGCTTATCCCATCAAACTTTATCCTTAACACTGGTCTGGCAGCTGTGAGGTCAACCTATACAATATTTCGGTTGCCTAAATTCATCTATCAACAGTCTAGTTTCCGATACCAGTGCAAAGTATTCCAAAAATGTTGCGAAAAAATATAGATTATCGGTCGTTGACTATAAAAGCTCTCGTGTGATACCGGCTTAAGGGGGGATGGGCCGGTTTTCTGGACCACTTTCTCCCTCATGTTTAGCCCCATTAGTTTTCAGATGTTAAGATGTTTGCCCCATTAGTTACAGTAGTCAATTTTAAGACCTTTCGCCCCATTTCTTCGTCAATATTTAGACCTTTCGTGCTATTTAGGTGTCGATTTTTTACCGGGCGAACGATAGTGAGCCTGTAATGTTGGAAAAACCGGCCTTCGGCCGGGAAATTTTTCTAACGCAAAATGTACAAATTAATCTAGAAGGGGGATCTAATGGATGTTTGTTTTAAATTTGATGGAGGTCTAGGGAAGAAACTAGAACAAATAATTAATATCCTACATGCAAAAATCGCCCAAAAAGTTAAAAGGTGCAAATCCGTGAACGTGGAGGGAGCTGCACAAAAAAACAAAAAAGAGAAAAAGAAAAAAAGACGTGGGATTAAACCGTAATCTTGAATCGAAAAACCTGCCAAATTAACGCCACCCTTAGACCATGGGGGAGAAGGGGGTCCAGAATAAACAACTACCCCGGTGACTCCCTCATGTTTAGCATATTAGTGTTGAGGTTTTCACATGTTCGTTCCGTTTGTAAGGCGATTTTGAGACCTTTCGCTGTATTTATTTGTTTGTCAATATTAAGACCTTTCGTGCCCTTTAGGTGTCGATTTTTCCTGGCGAGCAATAGCGGGCCTCTAATTTTAGAAGGAACCGGCCTTCGGCCGGGATAATTTTCTACCGAAAAATGTACTAATTTATTTTGAAAGGGGGTCTAGAGGATGTTTTTCTAAGCTTGATGGAGGTCTAGCGAAGAAACTCAAAAATATATTAATAAATAAATATATAGACCACCAAGCACTACCCCCTTAAATGTA
>CM064487.1:2072830-2075330 GCA_032716605.1 Paralithodes platypus
AATTACAGGCTCACTATCGTTCGCCAGGAAAATAATCGACACTTAAATAGTACGAAAAATCTTGAATTGACAAAGAAATGGGGTGAAAGGACTTAAAATCGACAAATTAAAGGGGCAAGTATCTTAAAATCGGAAAACTACTGGGGCTAAACAAGAGGGAGAAAGTGGTCCAGAAAACCGGGCCATCCCCCCTTAAGGACTACCTCTTCACTACTACCCCCTCTTCAAAACTCGCACACACACACACATAAGCACACACACACACATAAGCACACACACACACATAAGCACACACACACACATAAGCACACACACACACACACATAAGCACACACACACACACACATAAGCACACACACACACACACATAAGCACACACACTCACTCTCTCATATACACATACATTTATAACATACATTCGAACTACTCTCTCTCTCTCTATATATATATATATATATATATATATATATATATATATATATCCTTGTATTGAGTATTGTTCACATGTGTGGGGAGGTTCCTCTCACACCGCTCTCCTAGACAAAGTTGAAAGGAAGGCCTTTCGTATCATTAACTCCCGTCCACTCACCAACTCTCTGCAAGCTCTCTCTCTCCGCCGCAATGTTGCATCTCTCTCGCTATTCTATCGCTACTATAATAGTCATTGTTCCTCAGAGCTTTCCCAGTGCATACCACCTCCTTTACGTAGGGCACGTGGTACCCGTCTTCCAATTCAATCCCACCCCTACTCTGTGCAACTCTCCAACCCGAGAGTGAAACGTTACTCTCAAACTTTCTTCTATTCAACAGCTGAGCTCTGGAACTCTCTCCCAGAATCAGTCTTTCCCTCTTCCTATGACTTAAATTGCTTCAAACTCTGTGTGTCCAGGCATTTTGGCTCGAACGTCCCTTGATTTTGGCCCTGTCACTCTTTCAACTGTGGGGGAGGCACTCGCTATAAGCAGTTCTGCCTTTTGCCTCCCTCAATCACATAGGAAAAAAAAAAAATAAAAAAAAATAAAAATATATATATATATATATACAGTAAACACACACACACACAGTCTCTCTCTCACTCTCATACACATACATTCTGAACCATAGACTACAGTAGACCTGGATATGACACGAAAATGGAACTTTGCAGTAAGGGACCCAACATCGAGAACGAAACCCCAAGTTTGAACCTCGAAACTGCGAAAATATAAAATTTTCGCGGTATCGAGGTTCGAACTTGGGGGTTCGTTCTCTGATTTTGAGTCTTTTACTGCAAAGTTCGATTTTCGTGTCAAGCCCAGATCTATTGTAGTCTATGTCTGAACATACTCATTCACACACCTACTCTCGTTCTATACAAATACACACACACACACATTCTCTCTCTCTCTCTCTCCTTCCATCACTCATTTTTAGCCCCCTCCCCCCCCCCCCCCTCCCATTACCTCCACCGCCCGCAAACCGGCCAATGGAACGAGCCCTTAAAATATCCAATTGGGAAGCACAGCTGGATATAAAGAGAAAGGGGAGGGGGGAGGGGGGGGGGTGGAGTAGTTGGATCGCCTAGCCAGGTTCAGTAGTAGGAGTTGTTACTAGGGGGCTAAGGTGTGTGTTTGTGTGTGTGTGTGTGTGTTTTTTTTTTTTTTTTTTTTTTTTTCAAAGAGCTGTGTTTTTTTGTTTTGTTTTTTTCCGGGGGGGGGGGGGGGCGGGGTCTATTATCTCAGCGTCATTGAATCTGAGAGGTGAAAATGTACAACAGTGTGGACTAATTATCTATCTAAATGCTCAGGCACAAGCCCCACTTTTCCTATTTGTATTTTTATTTTCTATTTTATTCTATTTATTTTTTTATTTTATTTTTCCTTGGGGTTGGCCGACTCAAGACAGAGCAAGAACATGGAAAACACAAAACACAACATAAAACAACGAACAAACACAGATAAAACACAAATTCACACACATCTAGGTCACCCAGGAGAAGACCCAGAGACCAGGGTCACCAAGGTGAGGACTACTTACTTAAATTACCCAGTTGCCTACTACCACCTTCTGATTTTCATTTTATGGGTCCATTCCTTTGGCGATTATCAAGACGTTTTTGCTCCGTTAGCTGGCGATTATTAAGACGTTTTGCTCCGTTAGTTTGGCGATTATAAGACATATATGCCTCACTCAAATGGAGATGTGACATTCTTCTACCGAAAAATGTACAAATTCATCTTGAAGGGGGATATAATGGATGTTTTTTTTCAAGTTTGATGGAGTTCTAAGGAGAAAACTAAAAAAATAAAAGATATAAATAAATAGATCCAAAACATAACCACTGTCTCCTTAACTATAGTCTGTTCAGTTCTTATGGTCCTCAGCCACTTTCAACTCAGGGAGGGCTGTAATTTGCAATCACCTAAACTCAAATACATATACGAACACTGACCGATTCCTTGTAAATACATATACGAACACTGACCGATTCCTTGTAAATACATATACGAACACTGACCGA
>CM064487.1:2077830-2090330 GCA_032716605.1 Paralithodes platypus
GCCAGCTCTCTCAATCTTTCAAAGGTACAGGGTAAACGACTTGAGGCTCTCTACCGTGCAGGGTGGGGTTCGAATCCTGCTTGGGGGTAAAAATAAAATATGCTAAACTAAACTAATACTCTCTCTCGGCCTCTCTAACCCCAACTAACTCACTCACTCGCTCGCTCACTCACTCTCACTCATTCAATCACTCTATCTCTCTTTCTCGCTTTCTCTCTAGCACACACACACAAACAATATATATATATATATATATAGTAAGTATATACTGTATATATATATATATATATATATATATATACTGTATATACAGTATATATATATATATATATATATATATATATATATATATATATATATATATAAACACAATCATACTCACCCCCCCCCCCCTACACACACACACACGCGAAAAAAAAAAAAAAAAAAAAAAAAAAAAAAATGAAGGCAACACCTTTGACTCGAGGGAATAGCTGAGTCGACGTAACAATCCAATCCTATGACGGCTTGGAGGAGGAGGAGGAAGAAGAGGAGGAAGAGGAGGACGAGGAAGGAGGAGGAAGGAGGAGGAGGGGGAGGAAGAAGGGGAGGAGGAGGTAGGAGGAGGATGGGATGGTGTAAGATGAGGAGAAGTGGAGGTGGAGGAAGAAAAATGAAGGAGGAAGAGGAAGGGGGAGGAGGTAGGAGGAGGAGACAGTAGAAAAATGGGGAGGTGTAAGAAGAGGAGGACCAGGAGGTGAAGAGAGGAAGTGGGAGGTGGAGGTGGAGGAAACATACGGTGGTGGAATACAAAGGAAAACAAGCACCAACAGACCTATGGATCTTATGAGGCTGCGTGTTACTAAATTGTAAAGATGTGGGTTCAATTCTCCCAATAAACCATGGGTTCAATTCTCCCAATAAACCACTGTGAAGATATTAGTTTTGCACACACACACGCACACACACGTAGAAACTCAGTCCCCTACAAACAAACTCTCTCTCATACACTCACAAACACACACACGCACACACTCACTCACTCTATAAATCAAGCAATCACTCTCTCTCTCTCTCTGTCTCTCCCACACACACACACCCATACACACACACACACGAACACACCACTGTACATATATAAAACGTGGTCACTACTGTAAAGACATGCGTATGATTCTCCCCATAGAGGTCTGGGAGAGGGCGATGGCCTTTTCCTGTGCTACCAGCAAACCAAATTGGAGTATTATTTTTTCTTTTTGACATCCAACTCCCACTCCCTCTCCCTCTCCCCCTCCCCCGCCCCATCTCTCTCTGACACAAACACTCTCACACTCACAAAAATCGACACCTAAATGGCACGAAAGGTCTTGAAATTGATACAGAAATGGGCCGAAAAGTCTTAAAATCAACATACGTCATAAAATCTCAAAACTAATGGGGATAAACATGAGGGAGAAGGGGGTCCCCAAAAAGGCATACCTCCCCTTAAGCCACGTATCACAATGAATGAAACACAAGATCCGCCCCCTGTGAGCTCGCCCATTGTGAGACAGGTGTATCAACTTTCAAAATAGGCTTGGACAAAATTATGCAGTCGTTAAGGAAGGTTATTTATGGATCCCTTTCTCCCTCATGTTTAGCCCCATTAGTTTTGAGGTTTTAAGACGCTAGCCCCATTCGCTGGCTATTTCATGACCGTTCACCCCATTTTGTATTTATATATTTTGTATATGAAGACTGTTCGTGCCATTTCGGTGATGTATTTTTTTTCTGACGAGCGATAGCGAGCTTGTAATTTAGAGGGAACAATGTTATCAAATGCATACAAATCTCCTCTTAACTGTGAATTACTGTACTTGTTAATGCGAATGGTCTGGGGGAGTGCTGGAGTGCCCTTAGTGATCCCTGGTCTCTGGGTTTTCTCCTGGGCGACCAACAGCAGATGTGTGTGAATTTGTGTGGGTGTGGTTTTATTTTCCCAAGGTTAAAAAAAAAAAAAAAAAAAAAAAAAGAGAGTGTGCCTGAGTATATATATAGGTAGTTAATGTTATGTAGTCCATTCAATGTAAGTGGGCCGGCAATCTGAACTTGTATCCTCTGCCACTCAAAAAAGGCTAAAAACACATCCGCTGTCAATTTTCCCACCTATTCCCTGACTGACTCTTCCCAAATGGTAGAACTATTCGCTGGATCACTCTGGTCGTTATTTTCTTATATTAATGACTCTCGTGTTTGGCTGGGCGAGAATAAACATTAAGGGGAGGTATTTAGTTTGTTCCCTAGACCTCCATCAAGCTTAAAATTACACCCCCTTGAGTCCCTTTCAAGATAAATTTGTACATTTTTCAGTAGAAAAATGTCCCGGCCGAAGGCCGGTTCCTCTTTAATTACAGGCTCGCTATCGCTCGCCAGGATAAAATCGACACCTGAATTGCACGAAAGGTCTTAATATGGGGTGAAAGTTCTTAAAATCGCTAAAGTAATGGGGCAAACGTTTTATAATATCAAAAGCAATGGGGCTAAACATGAGGGAGAAAGGGGTCAAGAAAAAAATCCCTCAAGTGGAGATCTCCCCATAAATCTCTATAACCCGAGTTGCGTGGGGAATCTTGTAAACACCCCTGTATGGTACCCTGGAATATGGATCCTGCGACTTGTGCATGAATTGATATACATTCTCCAAGTAGGATTCCCTTCTCCTTAATGTAAATAGGAACACGTTAACATTCCTTTATCACGACGTGGTGTAGTGGATTAAAAGCATGGACAGTATTGGACACTCGTTCTGAATGTCGAAGGTTCGATCCCGGCGGGGAGTTATTAAACATTTATTAGCTCAGGGGTATTTGTGAGATATATATATATATATATATATATATATATATATATATATATATATATATATATATATATATATATATATACATACAGGTATATATATATATATATATATATATATATATATATATATATATATATATGTATATATATATATATATATATATATATATATATATATATATATATATATATACAGTATATACCTGTATATTACTGACAAATATACTCAAGTAAAAAGTTCCATAAGTCGTCGGAATAAAACACACAACACTGTACCAGACCCTAATAATTTACCCCGCAAATTGTCCTCATGTGACATTAACCCCCCCGCCCCCCCTCTGCTCCGCCCCTCTTTATTGACGAGGGGTGTAGGGCGCATGAGGCTTTTACAGAAATAAGAGGGGGGTGGTTGGGGGTGGGGGGGTGGGGGTGTAATTTAGGGGGACAGGGAGAGCCATCGCTGTAATTAACCCTTTCAGTACCTTTGACATTTTTTTTTTTTTCGATTTCAGTTTCATTTGGACGCTATGATAGAGCTTCGGAAGGTTGTATATGTGGTAGCTATAAGGTTGTATATGTGGTAGCAATAAGGTTGTATATGTGGTAGCTATAAGGTTGTATATGTGGTAGCTATAAGGTTGTATATGTGTAGCTATAAGGTTGTATATGTGGTAGCAATAAGGTTGTATATGTGGTAGCTATAAGGTTGTATATGTGGTAGCTATAAGGTTGTATATGTGGTAGCTATAAGGTTGTATATGTGGTAGCAATAAGGTTGTATATGTGGTAGCTATAAGGTTGCATATGTGGTAGCTATAAGGTTGTATATGTGGTAGCTATAAGGTTGTATATGTGGTAGCTATAAGGTTGTATATGTGGTAGCTATAAGGTTGTATATGTGGTAGCTATAAGGTTGTATATGTGGTAGCTATAAGGTTGTATATGTGGTAGCTATAAGGTTGTATATGTGGTAGCTATAAGGTTGTATATGTGGTAGCTATAAGGTTGTATATGTGGTAGCTATAAGGTTGTATATGTGGTAGCTATAAGGATTAATTGCGACAGCCTGTGTAGCCTTATCATGTAAAGACGTCATTCCTAAAGTAAATCAACTAATGTAAGGGTTGCCGGAATATATTGAAAAGGACGTCACCGGTACTGAAAAGGACGCCACCGGTACTGAAAAGGACGCCACCGGTACTGAAAAGGACGGCACCGGTACTGAAAAGGACGTCACCGTTACTGAAAAGGACGCCACCGGTACTGAAAAGGACGCCACCGGTACTGAAAAGGACGTCACCGGTACTGAAAAGGACGCCACCGGTACTGAAAAGGACGCCACCGGTACTGAAAAGGACGCCACCGGTACTGAAAAGGACGCCACCGGTACTGAAAAGGCCGCCACCGGTACTGAAAAGGACGTCACCGTTATTGAAAAGGACGCCACCGGTACTGAAAAGGACGCCACCGGTACTGAAAAGGACGCCACCGGTACTGAAAAGGACGCCACCGGTACTGAAAAGGATGCCACCGGTACTGAAAAGGACGCCACCGGTACTGAAAAGGACGCCACCGGTACTGAAAAGGACGCCACCGGTACTGAAAAGGACGCCACCGGTACTGAAAAGGACGCCACCGGTACTGAAAAGGACGCCACCGGTACTGAAAAGGACGCCACCGGTACTGAAAAGGACGCCACCGGTACTGAAAAGGACGCCACCGGTACTGAAAAGGACGTCACCGTTACTGAAAAGGACGCCACCGGTACTGAAAAGGACGCCACCGGTACTGAAAAGGCCGCCACCGGTACTGAAAAGGACGTCACCGGTACTGAAAAGGACGCCACCGGTACTGAAAAGGACGCCACCGGTACTGAAAAGGACGCCACCGGTACTGAATGGATGAATACTTCGTGAGGCAGAGGAAATATAAAGTTAACAAAATAATGGCTAATAAAACTAACCTGAAAAGAAAGGTGTATGTGGTTTAGTATTGGGCGTTTATGTATTAATATGTTTTTGACTAATATTTAAAGATTTTATACAGAATAGAAAAAGACATGTGGGATTTAACAAGGGCATATTTAATATCTAGCGTAGTAGAGGAATATAATAATGTTAAATCTCTACACTATGAAGGGGAAGTTTGTGAAGATGTATATTAGTAATAGTAGTAGTAGTAGTAGTAGTAGCAGTAACTGTTCTGACTTTGTCTAGGGTCCAAAGGGGGGATGCACAGGCTAAGTGGTGAGGTAGTAAAAAAAATAAAAAAATAAAAAATAAAAAGTAGTAGTAGTAGTAGTAGTAGTAGTAGTATCGAACATGGCAGCTTTACCCCACTAGTCTTCACCACATCAGGAGGGATGGGACCCAGGGCCCAGTGCTTCTATTCAAGGCTAGCAGAGATCATCGCAGAGAAAAAGCAACAGCCTAGGAGCCACGTCGTAGCCTGGATGAGATGCCGTCTATCTTTCTCATTGCTCAGATCAGCACTACTATGCCTGCGGGGAACAAGAAGGTCTGCACCACAACCAGTGACGGTGGCAGAAGTAGACTACGAGGCAGCAGTGGCAGAGGGTCGCATAGGAAGGAGACTGGATTGAAGTTGCATGGTGTAGAATAGTAGTATCTGATGCTTGTGAAATTTAGTATGTGTACAATATTAAATATATGGTAGTGGTGGTGGTGATGGTGGAGGTGGTGATGGTAGTAGTAGTAACATGAAATGTATGAAAAATATTAAATATAAAAAAAAAAAAAAAAAATAATAAAAAAAAAAAATAATAATAGTAGTAGTAGTAACTGTTCTGACTTTGTCTAGGGTCCAAAGGGGGGATGCACAGGCTGAGTGGTGAGGTAGTTTGGACACTTGATCCTCAGTGTTTTGGAGGACAAGCAGCCTAGAAGAGTCACTAGATCTGTTGTTGCTTGATTTCCTTTGTACTCCTTTGTACTTCCTTTGTAGTAAAACAAAAAAAAAAAAATAGTAGTAGTAGTAGTAGTGGTAGTAGTAGTAGTAGTAGTAGTAGTAGTAGTAGTAGTGGTAGTAGTAGTAGTGGTAGCAGCAGGAGTAGTAGTAGTAGTAGTTGTAGGGGATAATGTATAATAGAATAACGACTTGCTTCTACGTTGTTTCCACTAACAGTAGATGATTTTAGACAGATTAGAGAAGACTTGTGGAAATATACTGTACACAGGTGTAGGGGATAGGTATTGCTGTGGAAATATACACAGGTGTAGGTGATAGGTATTGCTGTGGAAATATACTGTACACAGGTGTAGGGGATAGGTATTGCTGTGGAAATATACACAGGTGTAGGTGATAGGTATTGCTGTGGAAATATACACAGGTGTAGGTGATAGGTATTGCTGTGGAAATATACAGGTGTAGGTGATAGGTATTGCTGTGGAAATATACACACAGGTGTAGGTGATAGGTATTGCTGTGGAAATATACACAGGTGTAGGTGATAGGTATGCTGTGGAAATATACACAGGTGTAGGTGATAGGTATTGCTGTGGAAATATACACAGGTGTAGGTGATAGGTATTGCTGTGGAAATATACACAGGTGTAGGTGATAGGTATTGCTGTGGAAATATACACAGGTGTAGGTGATAGGTATTGCTGTGGAAATATACACAGGTGTAGGTGATAGGTATTGCTGTGGAAATATACACAGGTGTAGGTAGGTGATAGGTATTGCTGTGGAAATATACACAGGTGTAGGTGATAGGTATTGCTGTGGAAATATACACAGGTGTAGGTGATAGGTATTGCTGTGGAAATATACACAGGTGTAGGTGATAGGTATTGCTGTGGAAATATACACAGGTGTAGGTGACAGGTATTGCTGTGGAAATATACACAGGTGTAGGTGATAGGTATTGCTGTGGAAATATACACAGGTGTAGGGGATAGGTATTGCTGTGGAAATATACACAGGTGTAGGTGATAGGTATTGCTGTGGAAATATACACAGGTGTAGGTGATAGGTATTGCTGTGGAAATATACACAGGTGTAGGTGATAGGTATTGCTGTGGAAATATACACAGGTGTAGGGGATAGGTATTGCTGTGGAAATATACACAGGTGTAGGGGATAGGTATTGCTGTGGAAATATACACAGGTGTAGGTGATAGGTATTGCTGTGGAAATATACACAGGTGTAGGTGATAGGTATTGCTGTGGAAATATACACAGGTGTAGGTGATAGGTATTGCTGTGGAAATATACACAGGTGTAGGTGATAGGTATTGCTGTGGAAATATACACAGGTGTAGGTGATAGGTATTGCTGTGGAAATATACACAGGTGTAGGTGATAGGTATTGCTGTGGAAATATACACAGGTGTAGGTGATAGGTATTGCTGTGGAAATATACACAGGTGTAGGTGATAGGTATTGCTGTGGAAATATACAGAGGTGTAGGTGATAGGTATTGCTGTGGAAATATACACAGGTGTAGGTGATAGGTATTGCTGTGGAAATATACACAGGTGTAGGGGATAGGTATTGCTGTGGAAATATACACAGGTGTAGGTGATAGGTATTGCTGTGGAAATATACACAGGTGTAGGTGATAGGTATTGCTGTGGAAATATACACAGGTGTAGGGGATAGGTATTGCTGTGGAAATATACACAGGTGTAGGTGATAGGTATTGCTGTGGAAATATACACAGGTGTAGGTGATAGGTATTGCTGTGGAAATATACACAGGTGTAGGTGATAGGTATTGCTGTGGAAATATACACAGGTGTAGGTGATAGGTATTGCTGTGGAAATATACACAGGTGTAGGTGATAGGTATTGCTGTGGAAATATACACAGGTGTAGGTGATAGGTATTGCTGTGGAAATATACACAGGTGTAGGTGATAGGTATTGCTGTGGAAATATACACAGGTGTAGGTGATAGGTATTGCTGTGGAAATATACACAGGTGTAGGTGATAGGTATTGCTGTGGAAATATACACAGGTGTAGGTGATAGGTATTGCTGTGAAAATATACACAGGTGTAGGTGATAGGTATTGCTGTGGAAATATACACAGGTGTAGGTGATAGGTATTGCTGTGGACATATACACAGGTGTAGGTGATAGGTATTGCTGTGGAAACATACACAGGTGTAGGTGATAGGTATTGCTGTGGAAATATACACAGGTGTAGGTGATAGGTATTGCTGTGGAAATATACACAAGTGTAGGTGATAGGTATTGCTGTGGAAATATACACAGGTGTAGGTGATAGGTATTGCTGTGGAAATATACACAGCTGTAGGTGATAGGTATTGCTGTGAAAATATACACAGGTGTAGGTGATAGGTATTGCTGTGGAAATATACACAGGTGTAGGTGATAGGTATTGCTGTGGAAATATACACAGGTGTAGGTGATAGGTATTGCTGTGGAAATATACACAGGTGTAGGTGATAGGTATTGCTGTGGAAATATACACAGGTGTAGGTGATAGGTATTGCTGTGGAAATATACACAGGTGTAGGTGATATGTATTGCTGTGGAAACAAGTACAAAAGTGAAAATGTATGAGTTCAAGAGGAAGTTTATTAAGTGGGGCCACATGCCTTGTTTTATCTTTCTCTCCTTTTCTCTCTTTCTCTGGCTTGTATCCATTCGCCACCATTCAGCCAACTGTTTTAAGACGTTTATCCTTATCCAGGTGTCGATTTCTTCCTGGCGAGCGATAGCGAACCAGCATGTATAGAGAAATCCGGCTTCGCCGAAGAAATGTTTCTATCGAAAAATGTACAAATTTAGCTAGCTGTCTTAAATATATATGCTGGCTCGCGGTAGACACCTGGATAGGGGCAAAAGTCTTAAAACAGTAGGCTGACTGGGGCCGAATGGATAAAAGCCAAAGAGAGAGGGAGAGAAAGAGAAGAAAAGCAAGGTGGGTAACTTAAGAGGGGGGGGGGGGGTATGATGGCGTATTATTTTGCTTATCTGGCTAACCATAGACGATTTTTGCAGATTAGAAAAGGCCTGTAGGAATTAATACATAAGGCTAATACTATATCATCTTATCCTCAGGCTCCCTAAAGTCCTTCCCAAGCTGAACAAAAAACGCCCAATAATACAGTGAACAAAAACAAATGCAGTAAATGGGAGAATTGATAAAGGTGACAGTGCAGAGGAGAGAGGAAGAGGGGGAAATGATAAAAGCCTGGGAATTATGAGAGAGAGAGAGAGAGAGAGAGAGATTTACATAGATACACTGGCCACACATACCTTACGATCCAAACGAGGTGGTCAGGACTTAATTATAGTAAAAGAGAGAGAGAGAGAGAGAGAGAGAGAGAGAGAGAGAGAGAGAGAGAGAGAGAGAGAGAGAGAGAGAGAGAGAGAGAGAGTGTGTGAGAGTGAGAGAGAGAGAGTTAGTTTATGGAGTGTAGAGGAAAGAGGAAAAGGGGGAAATTATAAAAGCATTGGGATTATGAGGGGATGGAGGGGGAGTGTGAGTTAGAGAGAGAGGGGGGGGGGGGGATAGGGGCTAGAGAGGGATTGAGTGGGGCTAGTGAGATAGTTTGCAGCCTATTAATTGGTACACATCCTTCCTAAGCTGAATATAAGGGTTTCATAGTTGCCAGAATACAATACCAAGGATGTCACCGGTACTGAATGGGTTAAGGGGAGGTATTTAGTTTGTTCCCTAGACCTCCATCAAGCTTAAAATTACACCCCCTTGAGTCCCTTTCAAGATAAATTTGTAAATTTTTCGGTAGAAAAATGTCCCGGCCGAAGGCCGATTCCTCTTAAATTACAGGCTCGCTATCGCTCGCCAGGATAAAATCGACACCTGAATTGCACGAAAGGTCTTAATATGGGGTGAAAGTTCTTAAAATCGCTAAACTAATGGGGCAAACGTTTTATAATATCAAAAGCAATGGGGCTAAACATGAGGGAGAAAGGGGTCAAGAAAAAAATCCCTCAAGTGGAGATCTCCCCTTAAGGTGAAAAGATCAAATATAAAAAAAAAAAAAAAAAAAGTGCAAACGTTCATAGAAAACGCATGGCCAATATACCACAAAGAATAATAATTGCAATACTGCCAACAGTAATTTAAGGGGGTAGTGCTTGTTATTTTGGTCTATGTATTTATGTTATATATTTTGGTCTATGTATTTATGTTATTTATTTTGGTCTATGTATTTATGTTATTTATTTTGGTCTATGTATTTATGTTATTTATTTTGGTCTATGTATTTATGTTATTTATTTGTGTTTGAGTTTCCTCGCTAGACCTCAATCAAGCTTAGAAAAATGCCCCCTAGACCCCCGTTCAGGATAAATTTGTCATTTTTTCGGTAGAAAAAACACGTCCTGGCCGACGGCCGGTTCCTTCTAAAATTACAGGCTCGCTATCGCTCGCCAGGAAAAAATCGGCACCTAAATGGGACGAAAGGTCTTAAAATTGACAACAAAAATGAAGCGAAAGGTCTCCAAATCGCCAAACTTACGGAACGAACATCTTAAAATATCAAAACTATTATGCTAAAGATGAGGGAGAAGGGGGCTCATAAAAAGCGAGTACTACCCCTTTAATGAATAAACTACTATGTATCTTTACAACAAGGACAAGTTTTCATTATCAACAATAGATTTGGCTTCAAAATCTTGGTAATAATCCGAGAAATTTAAGACAGCAAAGTTACAATACCTTTAGCTTTCTATCCTTGTATGAGATGGGTTTTATTATCATTGGATATATTGATAGTGACTTAGCTTTCTATCCTTGTATGAGATGGGTTTTATTATCATTGGATATATTGATAGTGACTTAGCTTTCTATCCTTGTATGAGATGGGTTTTATTATCATTGGATATATTGATAGTGACTTAGCTTTCTATCCTTGTATGAAATGGGTTTTATTATCATTGGATATATTGATAGTGACTTAGCTTTCTATCCTTGTATGAGATGGGTTTTATTATAATTGGATATATTGATAGTGACTTAGCTTTCTATCCTTGTATGAGATGGGTTTTATTTTAATTGGATATATTGATAGTGACTTCGCTTTCTATCCTTGTATGAGATGGGTTGTATTATCATTGGATATATTGATAGTGACTTATCTTTCTATCCTTGTATGAGATGGGTTTTATTATCATTGGATGTATTGATAGTGACTTAGCTTTCTATCCTTGTATGAAATGGGTTTTATTACCATTGGATATATTGATAGTGACTTAGCTTTCTATCCTTGTATGAAATGGGTTTTATTACCATTGGATGTATTGATAGTGACTTAGCTTTCTATCCTTGTATGAAATGGGTTTTATTACCATTGGATATATTGATAGTGACTTAGCTTTCTATCCTTGTATGAGATGGGTTTTATTATCATTGGATATATTGATAGTGACTTAGCTTTCGATCCTTGTATGAAATGGGTTTTATTATCATTGGATATATTGATAGTGACTTAGCTTTCTATCCTTGTATGAAATGGATTTTATTATCATTGGATATATTGATAGTGACTTAGCTTTCGATCCTTGTATGAGATGGGTTTTATTATCATTGGATATATTGATAGTGATTTACCCTTCTATCCTTGTATAATATGGGTTTATATCATACATATACCTATATATGGACAAACTAATAAGATCATGAACTTTTTAAACCGATCATTTCTCCCGAGCATACAAACCTTAAATACAATACAAACAAGAACATTGAGAAACGCTTGGTAATAGCAATAAAGACCATACCTAACTGAGTATAAGAACATAAATACAATCCATAAAACAACAACAAAAACAAAACAAAAAACAATAAAATACTCGAGAAAAAGTGGAGACAAAACATAAAAGGACAAAACATAAAAGGACAAAACATAAAAGGACAAATACTGAATGAGCGTGAATAATTACTATGTACAACAAAAACATGAACAAACTAATTATATATATACAAATAAATAAATACATAAACATATCATGGATAAATAAGACTTAATAAAAAAGAGAGGACAAAATTATTACGTTGCCTTAAAAAAAATAATACATCGTAGAGATAAAATACAAAATAGATCCCTGGAAAATACATTAGCAAATAAATACAGACACTAGAATGGGGGACGAGGCGCGCTGGGGAGGTTTGGGGAGTTGTAGTAATCGAGAAATATCGGCGGTGGGAACAGAATTAAAACTAGTGCAATTTCGTTGAGTGCCCCCCGAAAAATGTATATACTCGCTACGATAGATAAACATATGAGAGAGAGAGAGAGAGAGAGAGAGAGAGAGAGAGAGAGAGAGAGAGAGAGAGAGAGAGAGAGAGAGAGAGAGAGAGAGAGAGAGAGAGAGAGAGAGAGAGAGAGACGTAACAAACCAGATAAAGATAATATAACAATGGAGACGAAAGGATAGACAGAATAAGACAGAGGTGGGGGGGAGAGTGAATGAAAGTGAAAAAGGAATACAGTTTCTGTTTGTCTGTGTCTCTCTGTTTGTCTGTCTGTCTATCTATCTATCTATCTATCTGTCTGTCTCTGTCTGTCTGTCTGTCTCTGTCTGTCTGTCTATCTATCTGTCTGTCTTTCTTTCTGTCTGTCTGTCTTTTTGTCTGTCTGTCTTTCTGTTTGTCTGTCTGTCTGTCTGTCTTTTAGAAAATTAAAGGGAAAATCGAAAAATATAATGTACAATATTAGAA
>CM064487.1:2095330-2127830 GCA_032716605.1 Paralithodes platypus
GATAATAATTGACACGATGTAAAACAAAAATAAAAAAAATAAAATATGGATTAAAAGGGCTTTCATCATAGTGGCCATAGCAGCTTACCCTTAAGGGGAGATGGTTGGTTTGTCTGGCCCCCTTCTCCCTCATGTTTAGCCCCACAAATGTTCAGATTTAAAGACGTTCGGCCCAACAGTTTGGCGATCTTAAGATTTTCGGTCACATTTCTTCATCAATATTCAAACTTTACGTGTCATTTAGATTTCATATTTTTCCTGGCAAGCGATAGCAAGCCTGTAATTTAAGAGGGCGGGACATTATTTTCTATCGAAAAATGTACAAACTCGTCTTGGGCAGATGTATTTTTAAAGCTTGATGGAGGTCTAAGGAGGAAACTAAAAGCATAATAAACAATATACATACATGAGAAAATACGGCCATTTATACATAAATACCCATTCATTACCAGTGACGTCCATTTATATATATTCTGGCAACTATTAGACGATTATATTCAGCTTAGGAAGGACGCAGGCTAGACCCATTAAAAAAGGCTACAGACTATCTCAATGTATCCTTTTAGCCTATACATAGAGCCTTACTAAGCTAAATAAAATAGTTCAGAAGGGCTTAATAGAAGAATAAAGGCGATCATCAATTATCCCCAGGCAAATTACAAGTATTAATAGACCCAACTGACCCCCTTGCGAGTATTAATAGACCCAACTGACCCCCTTGCGAGTATTAATAGACCCAACTGACCCCCTTGCGAGTATTAATAGACCCAACTGACCCCCTTGCGAGTATTAATAGACCCAACTGACCCCCTTGGGAGTATTAATAGACCCAACTGACCCCCTTGGGAGTATTAATTGACCCAACTGACCCCCTTGTGAGTATTAATAGACCCAACTGACCCCCTTGGGAGTATTAATAGACCCAACTGACCCCCTTGGGAGTATTAATAGACCCAACTGACCCCCTTGGGAGTATTAATAGACCCAACTGACCCCCTTGCGAGTATTAATAGACCCAACTGACCCCCTTGGGAGTATTAATAGACCCAACTGACCCCCTTGGGAGTATTTACCCGGGAACTGAGGGGAGACTCTTAAGAGTTCCCCCGGCGGACTGCGGGAAGACTCTTAAGAGTCAGAGAAGAAAAAAATCAACTTTTGACATCGGAAAAAAAAATATATATATATTTTTATTTTTTTATTTTTTTATTTTGTTTGGCCCCTGGGCCATGCAAAATCTCAGTCCTCTACCTCCCCTCCTTCCCCACTTTCCTCCTCTCCTTCAGTTATCACCTATTTTCCCTGTTATTCCCTTATTCTGAGGTATATTTTCGTGCTAACATTAGCGAGTTGCAAGCAGGGCGTTATCATCACTGATGGCAAGCGAGTGCAAGAGAGAGAGAGAGAGTATCGATCGACTGTGTCTCAGTGGCCTTGGGGGAAATTGGCGGGAAAGCAGCTTGCCTCACCCATACATTATACAACTCGCGGGCTATATCTCCGATTTTGACCATCCAAACGCTGTTTTCACTCGTTTTATTGTTGTTTCAGGTTAATACCTTTATAATCAACCCATAATAGGCGCATATGGATAAGTATTAATGCTATTAATGGTACAATGAATATTTTAGTAACGGAAACACCTCAAATACACGCGCACAGGGAGAGGTGTCTAATTACCCCCATGCGCACTTGTTAGGTTAATAGACCCAACTGACCCCCTTGGGAGTATTAATAGACCCAACTGACCCCCTTGGGAGTATTAATAGACCCAGCTGACCCCCTTGGGAGTATTAATAGACCCAACTGACCCCCTTGCGAGTATTAATAGACCCAACTGACCCCCTTGGGAGTATTAATTGACCCAACTGACCCCCTTGCGAGTATTAATAGACCCAACTGACCCCCTTGGGAGTATTAATAGACCCAACTGACCCCCTTGGGAGTATTAATAGACCCAACTGACCCCCTTGCGAGTATTAATAGACCCAACTGACCCCCTTGCGAGTATTAATAGACCCAACTGACCCCCTTGGGAGTATTAATTGACCCAACTGACCCCCTTGGGAGTATTAATAGACCCAACTGACCCCCTTGTGAGTATTAATAGACCCAACTGACCCCCTTGTGAGTATTAATAGACCCAACTGACCCCCTTGGGAGTATTAATAGACCCAACTGACCCCCTTGGGAGTATTAATTGACCCAACTGACCCCCTTGTGAGTATTAATAGACCCAACTGACCCCCTTGTGAGTATTAATTAACCCAACTGACCCCTTTGCGAGTATTAATAGACCCAACTGAACCCCTTGGGAGTATTAATAGACCCAACTGACCCCCTTGGGAGTATTAATTGACCCAACTGACCCCCTTGTGAGTATTAATAGACCCAACTGACCCCCTTGGGAGTATTAATAGACCCAACTGACCCCCTTGGGAGTATTAATAGACCCAACTGACCCCCTTGGGAGTATTAATAGACCCAACTGACCCCCTTGTGGGTATTAATAGACCCAACTGACCCTCTTGTGAGTATTAATTGACCCAACTGACCCCCTTGCGAGTATTAATAGACCCAACTGACCCCTTGTGAGTATTAATTGACCCAACTGACCCCCTTGTGAGTATTAATTGACCCAACTGACCCCCTTGTGAGTATTAATAGACCCAACTGACCCCCTTGTGAGTATTAATTGACCCAACTGACCCCCTTGGGAGTATTAATAGACCCAACTGACCCCCTTGTGAGTATTAATAGACCCAACTGACCCCCTTGTGAGTATTAATTGACCCAACTGACCCCCTTGCGAGTATTAATAGACCCAACTGACCCCCTTGGGAGTATTAATAGACCCAACTGACCCCCTTGGGAGTATTAATAGACCCAACTGACCCCCTTGGGAGTATTAATAGACCCAACTGACCCCCTTGGGAGTATTTACCCCGGGCACTGAGGGGAGACTCTTAAGAGTTCCCCCGGCGGACTGCGGGAAGACTCTTAAGAGTCAGAGAAGAAAAAAATCAACTTTTGACATCGGAAAAAAAATATATATATATTTTTATTTTTTTATTTTTTTATTTTGTTTGGCCCCTGGGCCATGCAAAATCTCAGTCCTCTACCTCCCCTCCTTCCCCACTTTCCTCCTCTCCTTCAGTTATCACCTATTTTCCCTGTTATTCCCTTATTCTGAGGTATATTTTCGTGCTAACATTAGCGAGTTGCAAGCAGGGCGTTATCATCACTGATGGCAAGCGAGTGCAAGAGAGAGAGAGAGTATCGATCGACTGTGTCTCAGTGGCCTTGGGGGAAATTGGCGGGAAAGCAGCTTGCCTCACCCATACATTATACAACTCGCGGGCTATATCTCCGATTTTGACCATCCAAACGCTGTTTTCACTCGTTTTATTGTTGTTTCAGGTTAATACCTTTATAATCAACCCATAATAGGCGCATATGGATAAGTATTAATGCTATTAATGGTACAATGAATATTTTAGTAACGGAAACACCTCAAATACACGCGCACAGGGAGAGGTGTCTAATTACCCCCATGCGCACTTGTTAGGTTAATAGACCCAACTGACCCCCTTGGGAGTATTAATAGACCCAACTGACCCCCTTAGGAGTATTAAGAGACCCAGCTGACCCCCTTGGGAGTATTAATAGACCCAACTGACCCCCTTGGGAGTATTAATAGACCCAACTGACCCCCTTGGGAGTATTAATAGACCCAACTGACCCCCTTGCGAGTATTAATAGACCCAACTGACCCCCTTGCGAGTATTAATAGACCCAACTGACCCCCTTGGGAGTATTAATTGACCCAACTGACCCCCTTGCGAGTATTAATAGACCCAACTGACCCCCTTGCGAGTATTAATAGACCCAACTGACCCCCTTGCGAGTATTAATAGACCCAACTGACCCCCTTGGGAGTATTAATTGACCCAACTGACCCCCTTTGCGAGTATTAATAGACCCAACTGACCCCCTTGCGAGTATTAATAGACCCAACTGACCCCCTTGCGAGTATTAATAGACCCAACTGACCCCCTTGGGAGTATTAATTGACCCAACTGACCCCCTTGCGAGAATTAATAGACCCAACTGACCCCCTTGGGAGTATTAATAGACCCAACTGACCCCCTTGGGAGTATTAATAGACCCAACTGACCCCCTTGCGAGTATTAATAGACCCAACTGACCCCCTTGCGAGTATTAATAGACCCAACTGACCCCCTTGCGAGTATAATAGACCCAACTGACCCCCTTGGGAGTATTAATAGACCCAACTGACCCCCTTGGGAGTATTAATAGACCCAACTGACCCCCTTGGGAGTATTAATAGACCCAACTGACCCCCTTGCGAGTATTAATAGACCCAACTGACCCCTTGGGAGTATTAATAGACCCAACTGACCCCCTTGCGAGTATTAATAGACCCAACTGACCCCCTTGGGAGTATTAATAGACCCAACTGACCCCCTTGCGAGTATTAATAGACCCAACTGACCCCCTTGCGAGTATTAATAGACCCAACTGACCCCCTTGCGAGTGTCGGACTATATTAAGGGGGGATGGAACCAGCCTTCGGCCGGGACATTTTGCTACCGAAAAATGTAGAAATATATCTTCGAGGGGGATCTTGAGGATCATTGATTAAGCTTGTTTGAGGTCTAGGGAGGAAAATATAACAATAAAGTCTGAAAGTCTGAAACAAACACACATCTAAACCCTACATCATTTCATTCTGACATTTTGTAATCTGCTCATGGGACAAATACCAAACTCATTTGTATTTACTTTGCTTTTAATTACTTAGAAAATATAAAATTATGTTAGACTAACTGCTTCTTTTGTCTTGTCTTGAAAAAGTAGACATGTTAATGATTGATTACATACGGTAAATAAGTATCATATGATCCTTGTCTTTTCTATATAAATAGTAGGCTATATATATTTGTAAATGACTATACGGTTAAGGGGAGGTATTTAGTTTGTTCCCTAGACCTCCATCAAGGTTAAAATTACACCCCTTTGAGTCCCTTTCAAGATAAATTTGTACATTTTTCGGTAGAAAAATGTCCCGGCCGAAGGCCGGTTCCTCTTAAATTACAGGCTCACTATCGCTCGCCAGGATAAAATCGACACCTGAATTGCACGAAAGGTCTTAATATGGGGTGAAAGTTCTTAAAATCGCTAAACTAATGGGGCAAACATTTTATAATCAAAAGCAATGGAGCTAAACATGAGGGTGAAAGGGGTCAAGAAAAAAATCCCTCAAGTGGAGATCTGCCTTTAATACGTATGCTATGCAATGTAATATATATTGTATAACTACTGGAACATGTATCAGAGAAGAACCATTGTAAACTGGAAATACAAATATGATGCCGATTCTATAACATACAAGTACCAGGGTTACCAAATCAAGTCCGCTAGATAGTATATAAACGCCGAAAATCGCTAGAAATAGGCTACAATTTCTAGATTATCGCTCTAAAATGGTTCCAATCTCCTAAATATCGATAGGATTCATGCCGCTAGATGTAAAAGATTGCCTCTAGATCGACGTAAATACCTCCAGATCTAGCGGGAAAGTAGCTAAATTGGCAACACTGCTACACCTCACACACATGCTCGCCCTCAGTTGGGGGGACACCTCGACGACGCATACAGACTAATAACACACATAACAAAGCCACTACAACAGCTTCCTCTATCTCCAACAACCCTTCTCCCCTCTCTACACTCTTCAGAAAAATAGGAAAAGTAGAAAGTAGCTACGAGGTGCCGTTGTAAAGGCTTATCCTCAATACCTTCACCTGACCTGACTACGCCCACTCAGGACTGAACCCTGGACACTTTGATCAACAGTCAGTCAAACGTGCCGGCCACCCACGCTCCACCGGCCCTAAAAGAGTTGCTGCAACCTGTCGTGCAGTATGACCCACCCAAATGGTCCCCGGGTACCACCTGTCGTGCAGTATGTCCACCCAAATGGTCCCCGGGTACCACCTGTCTGTCAGCTTACAATAACGCTTTTATAACCCATGTAGTGTGTATGGTTGGCAGAACGGTTGGCTGTTGATCAAACTGTCCAGGGTTCAATCCCACTGTGGGTGTAGTGTGTGAGGTTTATATACTGCCTTTTGTCTCCTTCATACTCATAGAACAAAAGCACAAAAACAAAAAAAGTAAATAAAAATACTCAGGCACATACCCCATAGCTGAGGAGAGAGAGCCTGGACAGAACAAACAAAATATAATCCACAATAGAAAATTCACACACATCTAGGTCTCCCAGGAAAAGACCAACACAACTCTATATTTTCTACTGAATAATTAAAAGCCAAGTAAACATAGAAGAGCTTCGTGTATATCCCCATGAGCAGCAATATCAAATTATACAATATCAAAACAATATCAAAACAATATCAAAACAATATCAAAACAATATCAAACAATATCAAAACAATATCAAACAATATCAAAACAATATCAAAACAAACAATATCAAAACAATATCAAACAATATCAAACAATATCAAAACAATATCAAACCATATCAAAACAATATCAAACAATATCAAAACAATATCAAAACAATATCAAACAATATCAAAACAATATCAAAACAATATCAAACAATATCAAAATAATATCAAAACAATATCAAAATTAATCTGTTCGTTGACAAGTTCGAGTAAAGGTATTTGGCAGCAGGAAATCGGTGCCAAATTGCATACCATGAACACTGATGGTAAGAAGCCAATGGATAATATCGAAGAGTGGAAACGTGCTTAAGGGGAGGTTACGGTCACGGTGGCCGAGCGTGCTTAGTACAGTGTATTGGGAACGCTAGCTCTGGGGTGTCGGGGGTTCGATCCCACGCGCCGGCAGGGGAAGTTCTCTCAAAAACTTTCTCTGGCCTGAAGGCAAGGTCTGGACGGACCACCTCGGGGGGCCCACAAAGTCTCCTGCCCACGTCCTACTCCCTCGGGGGTATGTAGGCGCTCTCGTTAGCAGCCAAGGATCAGTCTGTTGATCCCTTAGGATAAGATCTAGGTTAAGTCTGTGTATTTTCAGCCCCATTGGCTGCCGGCTTGAAATAAACCGATTATCTATCTAGTTTGGTCTCTAGATATCCATCAAGCTTAAGATTACACCCCCTTGAGCTCCTTTCAAGATAAATTTGTACATTTTTCGGTAGAAAAATTTCCCGGCTGAAAGCCGGTTTCTCTTAAATTACAGGCTCGCTATCGCTCGCCAGGATAAAATCGACACCGAAATGGCACGAAAGGTCCTAAAATTGACAACAATGGGGCGAACGTTCTTAACATCGCCAAACTGATGGGGCGAACGTCTTAAAATCGTAAAAGCGATGGGGCTAAACATAAAGGAGAAAAGGATCAAGAAAAAAATCCTCAAGTGGAAAACTCCCCTTATCCCATTCAGTACCGTTAACGTGTTTTTAACTTTATTCTGGCTATTGTTAGACGATGTCATGCAGTCTAAAAAGGTCTTCCAGCAATTAACAGGCTTCGAGCTATCTCACTTAACCTCTTTTTTACTACTTTCTTAAGCTGCACAACATCTTCTAAATACAATTAGAAGGAAATTTATAAAGATGTCGCCAGTACAGTAGGGGGGGCTCTCTCTCTCTCTCTCTCTCTCTCTCTCTCTCTCTCTCTCTCTCTCTTAATGCAATGAATATTTTTTGCATTCATGAATTTTATTTGCAGTTGGTGTTTCCTGTATTTTTGTGAAATACCTGGATGTAGGTTGTTTTGACATTTTACTTGATCAGTGTGTTCTTAATTATTGTATTATGTTGGACCAAATTAATTTGTAAACAAAAAAATCCTTTTGTATTTTTAAGTTTGCTGTTGTCAATAAACTATGTATGTATGTATGTATCTATCTATCTATCTATCTATCTATCTATCTATCTATCTATCTATCTATCTATCTATCTATCTATCTATCTATCTATCTATCTATCTATCTATCTATCTATCTATCTATCTATCTATCTATCTATCTATCTATCTATCAATCAATCAATCAATCAATCAATCAATCAATCAATCAATCAATCAATCAATCAATCAATCAATCAATCAATCAATCTATCTATCTATTTATCTACATATCTATCTATTTATCTACATATCTATCTATCTATCCATCTATCTATCTACATGAAGAATTCCACACCTGTTTTCAGTTACAACTTAAAGAAGCCTTTTAGCACACGTTGACGCATGCTATAGTTGTCATCAGGTAATTAAATGATGTTAATACACTTAACCCATTCAGTGCCACAGAACGTCTTTTGACATCATATTCTGGCAACTATTTCAGGACTTTATTCAGCTTAGGAAGGACCTCTAGCAATAACAAGGCTTCAAACTATCCCAACCAACCCTTGTATGTAACTACCACAACAGATCCTTGCTAAACTGCCTCCTATAGTATAAATATAGGCTTCAAACTATCCCAACCAACCCTTGCATGTAACTACCACAGATCCTTGCTAAGCTGCTGCCCACTATAGTCTAAATATAGATAGAATAGAACACTACACACGTCGCTGGTACTCCAAAGGGTTAAAAAGGATCTGTGGTCGTCTAAAGGTTCATTGCCATAGCTTTGAGTCACCCCATTGAATGCCAGAGGTCCTTCGTAATCTGCATTAAATCGCCTACTAATAACCAGAATACGATGTGATAGTAGCGTTATAGGTAAGATAATAATATACATGGAATATTACCATACGCGCAGGTGAACGAAGAGAGGGAGAGGGAGAGGGAGATGAAGTGAGAGAGACAGCGTTGTCAATTTAGCGCTTTACTGCTAGATGTAGAAATACCTTGCTGACTAGTTTAGTTACGGGTTTAGCTCCGTCGCGAAAACGATGACATGACATCTCAAAAAGGGGCTCCAGTCCTGCCGCTATTCTTGACTTACAGTGTGCTGGCTTAATAATCCAGAAGGGTTGATAGCCTCTTAAGTCCTATTTTAACTAAGTATCAAACATTCATACCACAATAATTTAAAGACCAAATACTCCACACGAAGTGCTGTTCCGGTCTCACGCCCTAATGGCGGCGTTCCAGGCAGCTCTGTTCATAGCTGCCTCACTTATCATGCTTTTTAATTCAAGATCAGACCGTAAGGTCTCATCCCAAGTCTAGTTTTTGTTCTATGTGAGTGAGGGAGACAAAAGACAAAACTGGCTGTGACAAGTGTCTCCCCCAGAGCTGAAAGAGTGACAGGGCCAAAATCAAGGGACGTTCGATCCAAAATGCCTGGAAACACGGAGTTTGAATCAATTTAAGTCATAGGAGAGGGAAAGACTGATTCTGGGAGAGTTCTAGAGCTCAGCTGTTGAATGAAAGAAAGATTAAGAATAACGTTTAACTCTTGGGTTTGAGAGTTGCACAAAGCAGGGGTGGCTTTGTGTTCCAAGACGGATGCTTGGTCTGCCCCTTGGTGAAGCTCCCTCCACGTTCACAGATTTGCGAACCCAGCTTACTTCATGCATAAACATGAATATATCTTGTTTTATTACCGTACTTTGCAGATATTAATATAGTCAAGGTTCCATAATATTGAATACAGTTTGCGAAAATCATACATCGTAGGGTGTTATAGTGTTATAATGTTAATTTAACGGATATTTCGTCTACAATGTCTAACCCCCACACGTCACCCCCACACACCAATCACCCGTAGCAGGTCACCCACTACACATTACGGAACACATCTCCCATGTAATTCACCCCATTGTACAGTTGAACACGGGTATTCGAACCTCGTCCAGCATTTTATGGTTGAAAGGAAAAAAGTATGATTAAGGGGATGAATTTTGTATGTATATATAAATATATATATATATATATATATATATATTATGCTGGCTCGCTACGGCTCGCCAGGAAAAAATTGACACCTGAATGGGGATAAACTTCTTAAAACCGTAGGCTGAATGGGGCCGAATGGATACAACCCAGAGAGAGAGAAAAAAACAAAAACCGAGGTTGGCCCCATTAAGGTGTACAATAATGTTAGCGCACAGGTGGTGGTGTGTGAGAGAGATTTTCTGTAGGTGGTCGATGCCCTCAGGTCAGGTCAGGTGAAGGTATTGACGGATAAGCCTTTACAACGGCACCTCATAGCTACTTTCACTTTTCCTATTTTCTGAAGAGTGTAGAGAGGGGAGAAGGGGTGTTGGAGAGAAAGGAAGCTGTTGGAGTGGCTTTGTTGTCTAACCCTTTCAGCCCAATGACACATTTTTACAGGGGATTCACGCTAACAATATACGTTGTTATGTAGTTTACGAAGGACCTGTGTTATTCAGAGGAGCTATTGAGGTCATATTTACCCCTTTGAGTCGTGAAGATAGATTATAAGCCAAAGTAAATAATCTAATGGTAACCAGAATATGATGATAATTACGTCATCGTGCTGAAAGGGTTACAAATAAGGATCTGTCGCCAATCTAGCGACTTTTGAGGGAGTAAGTTAGCGGTCATTGTGAAGCGGTCTTGGTAACACTGCAAAGGGAGAGAGAGGCAGTGGAGGGCTCAGTGTGTTGCTAGCCAGGGTGGAGGGTGGACGTGTGACTCTTTCGCTCCCCCACTCGGCCTCGACCCCCTTTTGCTTTGGAACATTTGAAAGGAAGATACAAAAGGTGAATGAGGCATAATTCTATATACAAATTTCCCCGCCGGCTCGGATATTGGTTTCATCTACCCATTGATAATAAACACGAGTGTAATAGTGCAATGTATTACAAATTACGACAGAACACGCTCGGTAAAAATGAAAATTGTTCTTACCACTGAGAACAATAGTGGATGAGTACCTCTATCAAATCACAAAACTAATATATGGGTGTCTGTGTGATCAACAAATGGCAATGTTTTCGTTCGACATTTCATCCTATTTAGCAAACTGCAGTGCTTTCTAGAGAAAAACAAATGCAAATGTTAAAACAACAGAACCAGTACAACATAATACGAAAACACTGCACCATAAAACAGGACATGGCGCATCATTCGTTCAGTGTTCACAAGAAAAGAAATGAATGAATTAAATATATAAATATGGGGGGTGGGGGTGGGGGTGGTGGGGGGGGGGTGGGGGGGGTCATTCCTAAGCTGAATTATAACATCGTCCAGCGCTCTATACTCATGAAACAGACGACCTCTTTCCACGTGGTGATATAATCTACCAAGTTATTCCTGTTGTTCTCAATACTGACCCCTGACCCCTTACGAGGTTCAGGCCACAAGGAAGTTGGAGCCATAAACATCGATATTAAGGGCAGATCTCCACTCGAGGGATTTTTTTCTTGACCCCTTTCTCCCTCATGTTTAGCCCCATTGCTTTTCTAATTTTAAGACGTTCGCCCCTTTATTTTGACGATTTTAAGAACTTTCGACCCATTTCTGTAAATTTTAAGACCTTTCGTGCCATGTAGGTGTCGATTTTATCCTGGCGAGCGATAGCGAGCCTGTAATTTAAGAGGGACATTTTTCTACCGAAAAATTTACAAATTTATCTTGAAAGGGACTCAAGGGGGTGTAATTTTAAGCTTGATGGAGGTCTACGGAATAAACTGAATACCTCCCTTTAAGGGCACGTTTGGTTTATTTTCTGGAGCCCCTTCTGGAGCCCCTTCTCCATAATGTTTACCCCGTTACTTTTGAGATTTTAAAACGTTTGCTTCATTAGTTTGACGATTCAGAGACCTTTCGTGCCATTTTAGGTGTCGATTTTTTCCCTGGCAAGCAATAGCGAGCCTGTAATTTTAGGAGGAATCGGTTTTAGGCCGGGACATTATTCTACCGAAAATGTAGAAATCTATCTCGATGGGGGTCTTGGGGGTATTTATCTCGATGGGGGTCTTGGGGTATTTATCTCGATGGGGGTCTTGGGGGTATCTCAATGGGGGTCTTGGGGGTATCTATCTCGATGGGGATGTTGGGGGTATTTATCTCGATGGGGGTCTTGGGCGTATTTATCTCGATGGGGGTCTTGGGGGTATTATCTCGATGGGGGTCTTGGGGGTATTTATCTCGATAGGGGTCTTGGGGGTATTTATCTCGATGGGGGTCTTGGGGGTATCTATCTCGATGTGGATGATGGGGTTATTTATCTCGGTGGGGGTCTTGGGGGTATCTATCTCGGTGGGGGTGTTGGGGGTATCTATCTCGATGGGGGTCTTGGGGGTATCTATCTCGATGGGGGTCTTGGGGGTATTATCTCGATGGGGGTCTTGGGGGTATCTATCTCGATGGGGGTCTTGGGGTATCTATCTCAATGGGGGTCTTGGGGGTATCTCAATGGGGGTCTTGGGGGTATCTCAATGGGGGTCTTAGGGGTATTTTTGGTATCTCAATGGGGGTCTTGGGGGTATTTATCTCGATGGGGGTCTTGAGGGGGAATCTATCTCGATGGGGGTCTTGGGGATATTTATCTCGATGGGGGTATTATCTCGATGGGGGTCTTGGGGGTATTATCTCGATGGGGGGACTTGCTGGTATTATCTCGATGGGGGGACTTGCTGGTATTATCTCGATGGGGGACTTGCTGGTATTATCTCGATGGGGGTCTTGGGGGTATTATCTCGATGGGGGTCTTGGGGGTATTATCTCGATGGGGGTCTTGGGGGTATTATCTCGATGGGGGTCTTGGGGGTATTTTTTAAGCTTGAGGGAAATCTTGGGAACAAAAATAAAGAAAATAATAAATACAAAAATAAATGAACAAATAAGAACAAATCTCCCCCTAAGCAGAAGTGCCACCATAATGTAGGTTTCTGATGGATAGAAAGTGCAAAGAACTTTTATTTTATGTGTTTATAAACTTACTATAACCGTATTTGTGCTGGTTATTCTGTTGTGTGTGAATTATCTTTGTATATTATTTTGATTCTGTTTGAGCTATGTCTTGAGTCGGCCACCCCCAGCTAGGCCCTATGTGGCATGTGCCTGACTATATAGCCTCCATGCATACCATACCATACATTCTGCCAAGTATCGATGTCTACGGCTCCAACTTCCTCATAGCCCGAAATTCGTGAGTGGTCAATTGGTTCTGATTCCTGTTTAACCCTCTCCGACATATGACGCGATTTTGAGCCTATTGGGGATACTTTAAAGCCTTTGTTACCATCAGGGGTATTTAGAAACCTTTAGTTTAGTTACTTCAACCTCTGCAGTTGTCTTTGAGTTAGCTGTGGGCAGTAAACTAATTTTGGAGAGGTAATTATAAGAGTGAGAGAACTATTTCTTATTGCTAATCTGGCAACCTCTGCGTCATAAATGCGTGAAAGGGTTAAAGGGATTGGATAGCAGGTTTCCCAGGCCCAAGGCACGAGGAGGATAGAACAGGCGATTAACCCTTTGAAGATGATGACGCATTTTGACAGTGCTACCATTATATGATTTTATATATTTTTGTTTCTATGTGAGTGAGGGAAACAAAAGGCAGAACTGCCTGTAGCGAGTGCCTTCCCCATAGTTGAAAGAGTGACAGGGCCAAAATCAAGGGACGTTCGAGCCAAAATGCCTGGGCACACGGAGTTTGAAGCAATTTAAGTCATAAGAGGAACGTTTCACTCTTGGGTTGGAGAGTTGCACAGAGTAGGGGTGGGATTGTGTTGCAAGACGGGTACCACGTACCCTACATAGAGGAGGTGATATACACTGGGAGAGCTTTGAAGAACAATTATTATTGTAGTAGCGATAGAATAGCGAGAGAGATGCAACATTGCGGCGAAGTGAGAGAGATTGCAGAGTTGGTGAGTGGACGGGAGTTAATTATACAAAAGGCCTTCCTTTCTACTTTGTCTAGGAGTGCGGTGTGATAGGATCCTCCCCACACATATGAACAATACTCAATACAAGGATGCACTGTGCCTCTGTACAGAGCAAGAAGCTGTGCAGGGGTAAAGAACCCCCTGAGGCGGTTGAGCACACCCAGCTTCTGGGTGGCTGCCTTAGCAAGACTGGTAATATGTCCTTCCAAGTGAGAGCAGAAGAAAACGAGACACCGAGAATATTGAGAGAGGAGAAGCTTAGGAAGGGTCTGTGGGAATTATAAGGGTAAAGACTATCTCAATCAACCCTCTGACTTCCCGGCCAAAGGCCGTTTCTTCCAAAATTACAGGCTCACTATCGTTAGCCAGAAAAAAAATCGACCTAAATAACACGAAAGGTATTAATAATGACAAAGAAATGAGGCGAAAGGTCTTAAAATCGACAAACTTTTGGAGTAAATTTAACATCTGAAAATCTGAAAACTAATGAAGCTATAAACATGAGGGAGAAGGTGATCTAGACAAACGACCCATCTCCCCTTAAAGAGGAATTAGGGTTCACGATGTCTGGCCTAGGCTACCTATTTGGAACAGGGTATAGCCACGGATTATCAGAAACACATGAGGAATGGCAGAGACAAATGGCTGTGAGTTAAGGGAGAGTTTTCTAGACCCCTCCTTCTCCCTCATGTTTAATCCCATTAGTTTTAAGAATATATGACATTCGGCCAATTAGTTTGGCGATTTTAAGACCTTTCGGCCCATTTCATTATGAATATTATGACTTTTTGTCATTTAGGTATCGATAGCCATAGCGAGCCTGTAATTTAAGAGGAATCGGCCTTCGGCTGGGACATTTTCCTATCGAAAAATGTACAAATATATCTTGAAGAAGGGTCGGGGGGGGGGGGGGGGGGGGGATTTTTTTTAACCTTGATGGAGGTCTAGGGAGGCAAAAAAAAAATGATAACAAAATCTATAAATGAGAAAATAAATACACCCATCACCCTTTAATTAAGAGAAAGTTCCGAATAGGTAGGCCAGAAATCGTGAACCCTAACCTCTGTCACTCAAAAAGGGTTGGAGACAATGGGCTTTATATAATGTCCACACCTATTTTCAAGCCGACCCTTCCCAAATGGTAGCCATATTAGCTCGATTACTCTAGTCGTTTGTGAGTTATAGAGGCTAACCCCTTCTGTACCGGCGACGTCTTTTTAATTTCATCTTCGTTATATTTAGACAATTTTGTGCAGTTTAACCCTGCTCAGGTAATGTTCCAGAAGTGTAACGAAATTAGCAATGTGGCCCCATATGGGGACCGGCACTTTAAACGGCTCTCACCCGAAAACTGATTGATGGATTTTAAATTTCTTGTTACCAATAGAAACTACAATTAATGCTTAATATTATGTTAAGAGCAAATTACACTACTGTAAATATTAAGTCATATATAAAAAATAAAAAATAAAAGTAGTGAAAAAAAGGGTCAACAAAAGTGAGGCATATCTCATACATTACATAAGCTGGATTAATTTGGTTGCAGGGCTGTGGAGGGTATGGCTGAGGGTCTTGGGTGACAACAAGGCAGAACTCTGGGGCTAAAAAAAAGTTCGATAGGAAGGGGAAATTTGTAGTACACATTTGGTATTATGGACCCCATATGGTGACCGGACAGGTTGGTACAGGAAAGGGGAGGAGAGAGAGCGGCGGCTCACACCCTCTCCCAGCCAGTTGTAGGACGATGCGGACTGACTGCTCGTCTTCAAAACTTCTTGCCATCGGCCTCTGGCCGTGAAATATTCGCAAAAAACCTGTTTTACACATATTTTTTGGCCCATATGGGGCCAATATGCCTGAGCAGGGTTAAGAAGAATCTGTGGTAGCAAAAAGGGTTAACCCCCTCAGGATATGTTTTCCGTTCTTTCAGCTATATCTAGACAATTTTATGCAGCTTAGGCAGAATTTGTGGTAGTAAAAATGGGTAATTGAGATAGTTTGAAACCTTTTAACAGCTCTACATCCTTACAAAGCTGCAACAATTGTCTCATAATTACCAGAATATATATAAAAAGTAGACACCCGTAAAGAAGGGGTTAAGCGAGATAGTTCAAAGCATGTTAATTGCAGGGGGCCCGACGTCTCTTGCATTTGATTTCAGCTACATTGAGACGATTGTATATAGCTTATAGGAAGAATGTATAGTAGCTAAAAGGATTAATTGAGATAGTCAGTATATAGTCAGTATAGGAAGAATATATAGTAGCTAAAAGGATTAATTGAGATAGTCAGTATATAGTCAGTATAGGAAGAATATATAGTAGCTAAAAGGATTAATTGAGATAAGTCAGTATATAGTCAGTATAGGAAGAATATATAGTAGCTAAAAGGATTAATTGAGATAGTCAGTATATAGCCTTTTAATGCGTAGACATCCTTCCTAAGCTGAATAAAATCGTCTAATAGTTGCCAAGAATATAATGAAAAAGGATATCACCGGTACAGAAGAGGGTTAATAGGCAAGAGTTTTGGCCTAGGCTACTTAACCCTTTGAGTACCAGCGACGTGTCTTATATTATATTCTAGCTATAGTTAGACGATAGTATGCAGCTTAGGAAGGATCTGTGGTAGTTAAAAGGGTCGGTTGAGATAGTTCGAAGCCTTATCATTGCTTAACCCGTCGAGCCCCGGCTGGTTTTGTATTTTTTGTTCACCAGAACCCGGCCCGTTTTCATTTTTTTTTTGTTATTCCAGAAACAATAGCGAATGGGTTAGGAATGAAGGAAAAACCCCGAAAAACCGCTCAAAAAGCTTAAAGAATGGTCCTACAGAGCCCCCGAAAACGTATTTTACAAGAGTAAAAAATTGAAGGCAATTTCCCCAAAAAAACAGGTTATTGCGCGCTAGCGTGCACGCACGTGGACTTTGAGAGTTTTCAACCATCGGCACGGTTGCGTGGGATATGTACACAGTTCCCATACAAATATGAGCCCTCTCGAGTGGCTACACCTGAGGTTACAGTCGGAGCAATTAGGGCGACTCGTCAGACGCGTCGCTGGGGCTGTGCGTTACATACATAGGCGACACGCCAGACGCGTCGCTGGGGCCGGACGGGTTAAGATCCCTCCTAAGCTGAATACAATCATCTAATAGTTGTCAGAATATGTTGAAAAGGACATCCCTTGTACTGAGTGGCTTATCATGGCAGTGCGTCAAACTGGAGCATTTATGTTTGAAGACTTGGATAAATATGTGAATGAATGGAAAAAAAAAAAAAAAAAAATGTTTTTGCCATGTTATCACTTCTGCAGATATAATTTGAACTATAAACCATTATTTCATCCCGGGAGGACCATACCCTTTCATTAATTTATTCAAGTGCATTGGAGTTTGTAATGGATGATTAATGTTAAGAACGGGGTGTTCCTAAATTGCTATAGGTTCAGGAACTAATGTCTAGCGAGGCCAGTTCTTAGTTACCTTGGCCCCATTCAATGTTCTTCCCTCTCACTAAAACATAAGGCTTTCCATAATGCAGTTGGGTCTGAGTAGATGATTAGATTGATATCAAAAATTCAAAAATGGATATTAATCGCGATCGTGTACTCAACCTTTAACTGTGTTGGTGGTGTAATGGTTTAGATGCTTATGTTCTGAGCGTGGAATCCCGGGAGGACCATACGCTTTCATTAGTTTATCCAAGTACATTGGGGTTTGTTATGGATGATTAATGTTAAGAATGGGGTGTTGCTTAATACAATAATACAGACTAAACAATATGGACTTCGCTTTCCTTTGCCACTGTTACAGGGAACAGGATTTATGTCTTAGTGTCTACTGCTCCCAACCTTTCCAGCTCAAACCGTAATAAAATACTTGCATGTGGGAGAAGCAATTTGATTAAGCCCCCAGTCAAGGCAAAGGGGGGATGGCCGTATTTATCTGATTATTTATTTGTTTATATAGGTTCGAGTCCTTGGAGTACCACATGTATTCATTACTTTCATTGATTTCGTTAAGTAGGTATATTTGTAAAGTTAATTGGTGGGTTGGTGAAAACAAATATGAAATTATCTTTTTAGTTTCCTCCCTAGACCTCCATCAAATTTAAAAGAAACGCCCCAAGAACCTCCTTCAAGATAAATGTGTACATTTTTCGGTAGAAAAATTTCCCGGCCGAAGGCCGGTTCCTCCTAAATTACAGGCTCGCTAACGCTCGCCAGGAAAAAATCGACACCTAAATGGCACGAAAGATCTTAGCATTGACAACGAAATGGGGTGAAAAGTCTTAAAATCGCCAAACTAATGGGCTGAACGTCTTAAAATCTGAAAACTATTGGGGCTAAGCATGAGGGAGAAGGGGGTCCAGACAAACCAACCCTCTCCCCTGAAGCCAGCCAGCAGTGAAGGCAAGCGCTTTTTTAATTACGGTTGGCCGCAAGCAACAAGCCGGGCCGAGAAAATTAAAACAGGAGTGATGAATTTGGGTGGCCTCCGTGTAGTGGTTTGTGTGCGTTGGAACTGAAATTGGTTTGTACCCCCTGAAATCAAATATGGGTTTGTTATCCCTAGAAATTGGTTTGGTCCCGTCCCACTGACTTGTCTCAAATAGGTATTGGTTTGTTTTGTCATTACATAAGAAGAGAGTTTAAGGGGAGATCTCCACTTGAGGGATTTTTTTCTTGACCCCTTTCTCCCTCATGTTTAGCCCCATTGCTTTTGATATTATAAAACGTTTGCCCCATTAGTTTAGCGATTTTAAGAACTTTCACCCCATATTAAGACTTTTCGTGCCATTCAGGTGTCAATGTTATCCTGGTGAGCGATAGCGAGCCTGTAATTTAAGAGGAACCGGCCTTCGGCCGAGACATTTTTCTACCGAAAAATGTACAAATTTATCTTGAAAGGGACTCCATGGGGTGTAATTTTAAGCTTGATGGAGGTCTAGGGAATAAACTAAATACCTCCCCTTAAGAAGGACCTATGTTACTAAGAAGGTTTATTGAGATGTATTTGCCCATTTGAGTCGTATTCTCGGTGTTTCTTTTTCTTCTGCTCTCTCTTGGAAAGACCATATTACCACTCCAGCTGGCTTCCTAAAAACTAGGTGTGCTCAAATGCCTCCGGGGGTTCTTTACCCCTGCACAGCTTCTTGCTCTGTACAGAGACACAGTGCATATATGAATTGGATATTGTTCACATGTGTGGGGTGGATCCTCTTACACAGCACCTCTAGACAAAGTAGAAAAGAAAACCTTTCGTCTCATTAACTCACATCCACACACCGATTTTCTGCAATCTCTGTCTCTTCGACGCAGTGTTGCATCTCTCTCGCTATTCCTCAGAGCTCTCTCAGTGCATACCACCTCGTCTACGTAGAGTACGTAGTACCCGTCTTGCAACACAATCCCACCACTACTCTGTGTAACTCTCCAACCCAAGAGTGAAATGATACTCCCAATCTTTCTTCTATTCAACAGCTAAGCTCAGGAAATCTCTTCCTGAATCCATCTTTCCCTCATCCTATGACTTAAAATTGCTTCAAACTCCGTGTGCCAGGCATTTTGGCTCGAACATTCCTTGATTTTGGCCCTGTCACTCTTTCAACTCTGGGGGAGGCACACGTCACAGGCAGTTTTGCCTTTTGTCTCTCTCATCCACATAGAAAACAAAAATAGTAGTTAAATTATAAACTAAGGAAAATCGTCTAATGGTAACCAGAATATGATGAATCTTACGTAATGGTGGTGAAGGGGTTAAACGAAAATTAATTTGTTCCACAAGAGCATAAACTGGTTTGTCTCCAGTGAAACGGTTTACGCTCACTATATGAGCAATTGGTTTACTTATTAAAGCAGAAAAGAAAATAATTTACCCAATGAAAACCCCATTAAGTACTTCTCTACTCAAAGACATTAATTAGAACGTAATCAAAATATATTACTTTGTCTCCAATTAATATGGATTTGTTTTGTCCTAATTTAAAACCTAAAATTCTTAGCACCGGTATCCCCTTTGTTAATCTAAGGGGAGATTTTTCTGGACCCCCTTTTCCTTATAATTAGCCCCATTAGTTTCGAGACATTAAAACATTCGCTCCATTATTTTGGCAAATTAAGACACTACCCCCAAAATGGGAATTGGGCCTGAGCATATAGATAGATATAGATAGAAGACACTTCGCCTCATTCAGGTCTCAATTTCAAGATCTTTCGTGCCAATTAGGGGTTGCAATAGCGAGCGATAGCGAGCCTTTCAATTGTCCATCGGGAAATATTTTTTTGAACCCATAACTCAAATGGAGATTGGTATATATCCAAATGAAAGAAGAATTCGTCTGACCCCCCCTACAGTATCCAGTAATGTTGCATACACACTGACAAATGGATTGGTTAATTAATCAATCAAACCAATATTAGGCTTTTACCACAGTGATAACCGATGCCCCTGTTCATCTTGCAGTGGAGTGAGTGGACCTTTGTGACGTCCACAACCTTACTGAAACAATTTACTTTTCCTACCTGAACCAGAGATGTTTTTTTTTTGCTCCACTTAACTGTTAAATAATATTGTTCCCAAGAAAACACACACTCTCTCACACAATACAAACACCTTATATATATATATATATATATATATATATATATATATATATATGTAGTAAAACTCGCTAGGAAAATTGAAACAATGGAACACCAAGCTTTCGTCTATTCTCTCAAGACATCTTCAGGGTAATACAGTATTACCCTGAAGATGTCTTGAGAGAATAGACGAAAGCTTGGTGTTCCATTGTTTCAATTTTCCTAGCGAGTTTTACTACATAATTTGATCACACGTATTTGTGATTTTACCTCCATATATATATATATATATATATATATATATATATATATATATATACTGTATATATATACTGTATATACAGTATACAGTATATCCTAACTGAAATGTAAATTGCCTTGTCTCTCATTGGAACAGTTATTGATTTTCCCCCGACTTAAGGGGAGATGGGTCGTTTTTCTATATCCCTTTCTCCCTCATGTTTAGCCCCATGAGTTTTCAGATATTAAGATATTTGCCCCATTAGTTTGTCGATGTTAAGACCTTTCGCGACCATTTGTTTGTCAATATTAAGACCTTTCGTGCTATTTAGGTGTCGATTTTTTTCCTGGCAAACGATAGTGAGCCTGTAATTAAGGAAGAACCGCCCTTCGGCTGGGAAATTTTCTACCGAAAAATGTACAAATGATTCTAGAAGGGGATCTAATGGATGCTTGTTTAAGTTTGATGGAGGTTTAACGAGGAAAGTACAAAAATAAATTAATATATAAATTATTAGACCAAAACAAGTAGACACTATACTGTATATATGATATAATTGACCAACAAATATACCCTTCCCCCATAACAGCAAACGGTGTAATTCAATTAAAGGCGATATCGGTTTGTACTCACGGGAGAATAAATTGGCTTGTCCCTCAATGGAACACAATTGATTGACAGCAATATAAAATGGGTGTACTTCCTCTGAGCTACACATTTGGTTTGAGGGCCCCCCCCCCCCCCCCGGTTGGGTACAAATGTATGTGTCCCCCAGTGAAAATACCAAAAAATCTGCCTGCTGTTTTTATTTCTGGACCCCCTTCTCCCTCGTGCTTAGCCAGTTTAGTTTTGATATGTTAAGACGTTTGCCCCATTAGTTTGGCTAATGTCAGACAATTTTATGTGTTTTATGCAATCTCTCTCTCTTCGCCGCAATGTTGCATCTCTCTCGCTATTCTATCGCTACTATAATAATCAGTGTTCCTCAGAGCTTTCCCAGTGTATACCACCTCCTTTACGTAGGGCACGTGGTACCCGTCTTGCAACTCAATCCCACCCCTACTCTGTGCAACTCTCCAATCCGAGAGTGAAACGTTACTCTCAGTCTTTCTTCTACACAACAGCTGAGCTCTGGAACTCTCTCCCAGAATCAGTGTTTCCCTCTTCCTACGACTTAAATTGCTTCAAACTCCGTGTGTCCAGGCATTTTGGCTCGAGCGTCCTTTGATTTTGGCCCTGTCACTCTTTCAACTATGGGGGAGGCACTCGCTATAGGCAGTTCTGCCTTTTGCCTCCCTCAATCACATAGAAAAAAAAATATGGAAGTCAGAGGGATAGGCGTCATAATCTTCACTGTTAATACATATAGAAATGACAAAAGCATATATATATATATATATATATATATATATAGATATATATTTATACAGGGTGTCCCAGGAGGAAAGGGCATAACTTTGGGAAATCATAGAACAAAATATTCTAAGCCTAAAATGTTCTATAAGAAATATTCCAAATCTCGACCGTTATAGAGATATTGCATGTTGAAAATGGTATTTTCTTTAGTATTTCCCCATAAGGCTGGCCTAGCTGTCCTGGTGCCTACCACACCTACATCTTTTTGCAATGATTTGACCATGTAATTAGAGAGATACTATAATTCTTTAAGTTGCAAAATGATTATAGACATATTAGCTCACTATGGACCAGTTGGAAACTATTTGACATGTAAGAGTCCATTACAGTACAACGGAGTACAACGGAAATCAAGCAACAACAGATCTAGTGACCCTTCTAGGTTGCTTGTCCTCCAAAACACTGAGGATCAAGTGTCCAAACAGTGGTTTAGAGTGGGTAAGGGAACATTGGAAAGGGAATTACTGCCCTGGAACTAATGTCCGTGGCAGGATTAGGAAGTTAGTAGGGGACAGATGGGTTAGTAACTGAAGGGGGGATAAAATAAAGTTATTCATTTACAAACGCAGTCAGTCGCGGGTTTGATGCGAGATATTTGTCTAGGCGGAGTTTAAATGAATCAACGGTGATGCAGTCTATAACGTTTCGGGGAAGCCATTCCACAAGTTGACAACTCGATTGAAGAAGAAATTCTTAGATTCGTGCGAGTTAAAAGATTTACCAATAATTTTGCAACCGTTTCCCCGCGTGTAATTAGATTGGTCGATAGTGAAGTACTTACTACAGTTCATATTGTCGATGCCTTTGATGATTTTGAACACTTGAATTAAGTCACCTCTTAATCTGCGCTGGGTTAAAGGAAATAGATTTAATTCTCTAAGACGCTCTTCGTATGGTTTGTTCTTTAGGCTAGGTATCATTTTGGTAACTCTACGTTGAACTCGTTCTAGCTTGTTTATATCTTTTTGGTAATAAGGGCACCAGGATTGAACGCAGTATTCCAGAAGAGGGCGGACTAAGGAATTGTAAAGGGTTAGGATAACTTCTTTGGATTTATGCTCAAATGACCTGCCTATAAAGCCAATTATTTTGTTTGCCTTCTTAACAACTTCTGAACATTGTTGACTCGGTTTTAGGTTACTCGATATTGTTACTCCCAGATCGGTTTCTCTGTTTACATTCTTAAGCTGAGTGCCATTCATCGAATAGTTTGCTTTCTCATTTAGGTATCCGATATGTAGTACTTTACATTTATCCGCATTGAAACTCATTTGCCAAATTTGGGCCCAACATGACAATTTATCTAGATTGTGTTGCATTACGTCAACTTGTTCTTTTGAGAGTACGCTATTTGCAATTTTTGTATCGTCAGCAAATTTTGAGATTGTACAGGTGAGACCCTCATCTATGTCGTTGATGTAAATTAGAAAGAGAATTGGTCCTAGTACCGATCCCTGGGGTACCCCGCTACTTACATTGGTCCATTTAGATGCCTTACCGTTTATGACTACTCTTTGCTTTCTGTCGCTGAGCCAATTTTCTATCCATTTCAACACACCGTCTTGTATTCCATGCGCTTTTAGTTTTAGCAGTAAACGTTTGTGGGGAACTTTGTCAAAGGCCTTTTGAAAATCAAGGTATATAATATCTACAGCTTTACTCTCATCGTAGAGGTTGAGGATATCGTGGAAGAAGTCTAAGAGGTTTGTTAAACAGGAACGTTTTTTACGAAATCCGTGTTGAGTATCTTTAAGTATGTTATTTTCCTCTAAGTGATTTACGAGTCTGTCTCGTATGACCATTTCTAGCATTTTACATACAACTGAGGTTAAGCTAATTGGACGATAGTTACTGGGTAGGGATTTGCTGCCTTTTTTGAATATCGGTGTTACGCTGGCTAGCTTCCACTGATCGGGCATAGTTCCAGACTGCAAGGATTTATTGAATAGTAATGTCAGTGGTTTGGAGAGCTCATCCTTAGCTTCCTTTAGAACTCTAGGCGAGATTGTATCAGGTCCAGGCGTTTTATTTACCTTGAGTTTATCTAAACAATTCAATACTTCTCTCTCTGTAACGGTGATATTGCTTAGAACATCTGAATTATCAATCTGAATCGGCGATGGTGTAGGGATATCACCGAGGTCTTCTGTTGTAAAAACTGATGCAAAGAAGGTATTGAGGGCATTACTCATTTGTACTTCGTCTTTGGTGTATTCTCCATTTTCATCGACTAACACGGTCCAACAGTTGAAGTAACTACTTTTTTTGCGGGGGAGGACACAACATTAAATCTTTAATATCTTGTTAACGGTTGATATTAGGACTTTTTGTTATAGAACAAGTTATGCTTAAAATACCTTGTTTTATCATTTCTCAAAGTTATGTCCTTTCCTCCAGGGACACCCTGTATATATATATATATATAAACAGTATACTGTATGTATACTTTTATTTAGTAGAATGTTTTACTTTTGTTGTGGTGGCTGGGAGAGAGAGAGAGAGAGAGAGAGAGACGGGGAAAGTATAAAATATCTGCGAAAACCTCAAGGGAAGTGAATCGGAAGTAGTCAAAATGTTATGCCTCCAATCCACAGTGTTATGGTCTACTTCATGGTGTGGTTTATTCGATCACAGACAGAACGTTTGGCATTATGGGAATGTTTAGTACGCCATCGAATGCCTAATAGATCTTTGTATTATTCTGAACAGGTGGGAAGTGCACACAGAAGATAAAATAGATAAGATGGCGTTTATTTTTAACCTTAACAATACAGAATTTATTAAGAGTAAGATTCAACACAATGGTTGAGCCTTCTGAGAGTAAGATCTTTAAACATAGAATTACCTGGTACTTTACAACTCAACCAGTAGACCAATTTCAACCAATAGATCTCAACCAGTGCCTAACAACACAACCAGTGGCTTATTTCAACCAGTGCCAATTCAACCAGGACAAATATATCCCAGTGCCAAAATATAGTTCTAACCTAACCTAACCTAACCTAACAATATTGGTTTAGTTGGCACAGGTTGAGAGCTACTGGTTGAAATGGTTGACTGGTTGAGTTGTCCCAAAGAGGGGTGTGCAATAAGTTTGTCTATTGGCAAGATTTCTCAAAAGATTTACGAATGGATTTTGACTAAACTTGGACAGTATCTCCACTCACCCCACCCCACACTGACCCCCTAATCCTCAATGACCGCCCCATTTCCCCCTCGATGACCCCCCTATTTCCCCCTCAATGACCCCCCTATTTCCCCCTCAATGACCCCCCTATTTCCCCCTCGATGACCCCCTATTTCCCCCTCAATGACCCCCCTATTTCCCCCTCGATGACGCCCCTATTTCCCCCTCAATGACCCCCCTATTTCCCCCTCAATGACCCCCCTATTTCCCCCTCGATGACCCCCCTATTTCCCCCTCGATGACCGCCCCTATTTCCCCCTCGATGACCCCCCCTATTTCCCCCTCGATGACCCCCCTATTTCCCCCTCATGACCCCCCCTATTTCCCCCTCAATGACCCCCCTATTTCCCCCTCAATGACCCCCATATTTTCCCCTCAATGACCCCCTATTTCCCCCTCAAACACCCCTATTTTCCCCTCAACGAACCCCTATTTCCCCATCAATGACCCCCTGTTTCCCCCTCAATAAACAGCAATTTTCCCCCTCAACGCCCCCCATATTTCCCCCACAATGACCCCCATATTTCCCCCTCAATGACCCCACTATTTCTCCCTCAACGACCCCCCTACTTCCCCCTCAACGACCCCACTATTTCCCCCTCAATGAATCCCCTATTTCCCCCTCAATGACCCCCTCATTTCCCCCTCAATGACCCCCTATTTCCGCTTCAATGACCCACTATTTTCCCTCAATGATCCCCCTATTTTCCCTCAATCACCCCCTATTTCACCCTAAATGACCCCCTATTTCCCCCTCAATGACCCCCTATTTCCCCTCAATGACCCCCCTATTTTCCCTTAATGAACCCCCTATTTCCCCCTCAATGACCCCCCTATTTCCCCTCAATGACCTCCCTATTTCCCCCTCAATGACCCCACTAATTCCCCCTCAAATTACCCTCCTATTTTCCTCTCAATAATAGACCCACCCATTGATTTGTCTTGTATGACTGAACCCCTCCCAATTTTCACCCATGACCCCCCTCCCACCCATTTTTACCCAAGAACCCCCCTCCCCATTTTCACCCAAGACCCCGCCCCCATTATCCCCTTAGTTTCCCCCTCCTTGATCAGCTTGTATTTATAATTTTTCATCTTTTTATCATCTTTTTATCATTTGAATTTCATCCTTTATCATCTGTTATTCTCTCCCCTCCATTTAATCTCTTCCTTCTTTATTTCCTCCTTCACCATAAACATTGCACACAGGAAATGTTGACCAAATTGTTTCTGGTTCTCGGGATAGCCTAAATAATAACACATATTAATAATAACACATATAAATAATAACACATATAAATAATAACACATATACTAACATGTTAACGTTCCCACACGATAATATTTCCACACCAGCGATAGTTCTCGGAATGAGCAATACATATTTCATATATTATAAACGGATATTTCAGTATATTGTTGAGTGTCGATATTGTTTGCAAGGATTAATCAAGCTGTATGGTGAAAGAGTATGCATATGAACGAATATATAAATATTTACAATCAATGCATGGTATATTAAAAACTATATGGATATATGCATTGTAATTGAATTATATACAGGTATATATATGTGTGTGTGTGTGTGTAGATAGATAGATAGATATATAGATAGATAGATAGATAGATAGATACAACCTTAAATATATCAAAGTGAACGATATATATAAAACAATACTCACAAGTCCCAATTAGTGTCGGGTGCTATTCATGAAGTCAACAGCCCACTTTACCTTCTGCAGAGAGAGAAAAGAGAACACATTTATTACCCTTGCACACCAAAGAGACCACCAAAGCTCTCACTAATACGACCCGGAAATAACAACTCCAGGAACATTATTATTGTTGTTATTTGTGGACTGGTCGTACAAGTAAAAATGTTTGATATTTTTAATGATGCGTTAGCCATGAGTTCCTTATATATACATAACACACACACATTATATATATATATATATATATATATATATTACTTTAAGTTCACACTAATCATCGGCTCTTATCAACTTAAATACTACCCGTAGCAAAAACATAGAAACTATCTCTACCAATCTAATGGATACATTCTATATCCATTATCATTTAACCCTAGTTGGCCCGAGGGAGGCCTCTTTGGATCCCCCGTCATTCGGCCCATTATTTTGTAGACTTTATAAAGTTTCACCGCGTAATTCTACCGATAATTAAACGTTGTCGATTATATTCTGGACAAATGATAGCCAGCCTGTCATTTTTTTTTTAAAGGACGTCTGGGAGGGGTTTCTGTTAGCCAAAGGGGCAAACTAAAATACATAGCTCGAAAATTACAAAAGCAAGCAAAATCCTCAATAACAACCAAAACAAATATATCATAATATCCCCCAAGACGTCGGACCAGATAGTGCTAAACCATTTCCTAATTGGCCAAGACGAACAGATGCAGGCGGAATTACTGACTATTCAATATTAGTGACGACTGGCTGAGTTCTGAACTAACTTAAGAGACATTGCTTAACTCTCCCAATCTCTATCTATCTAGCTATCTATCTATTCCTCTCTCTCCCCCCCCCTCTCTCTCTCTCTCTCTCTCTCTCTCTCTCTCTCTCTCCAATAAATAATAACCTGAGAATAGAAGGAATGAATTACGTTTGACAACTGTGTAACAAGTAACCAATATATATGTATCCCCCTGCTCTCTCTCTCTCTCTCTCTCTCTCTCTCTCTCTCTCTCTCTCTCTCTCTCTCTCTCTCATACCGACATATCCACACACAATAGGCCTGTCAAAGAATATAGAAAGTTCTGTATCTAAAAGTCAGCAATTCATATCCTAAAAAAAAAATATATACCGGTATATATATATATATATATATATATATTATATATAATTTATATATATATTATATATAATTTATATATATATTATATATAATTTATATATATATAAAACAAACAACCAATATCCTAAAATAAACGTAAACATAAAATTAAAACAAAAGGAAAACACAAATCATATCCTTCAAAAAAAGGTAAAAAAAAAGAAGAAAACAAAAAAGAGGAAAACACAAATAAAAACCCCAACCAATACAGTAAAGACATCGATTCACAACTCCATTCCCATCCACACAAACATTTTTACTCTCTGAAAATCTTGAACATTGGATTTGCACAAGGGACAAATCAAATAATGGAAGGTGAAAAAGATGGAGTGTTGTGATGTGCAGTGTTGCGCGTTCAGTGGATTACCGACGTGTGTGTATATAATATAGAATCGAAGCTTTTATATAGCATGGAAGCTTTTATATGTATTATGTTGTCTCTATATTTCTCCCTTGCTGTGATAGAGTGCTGGTTTTCTGTCAGTTATAATTTGGGTAGATGGTACAAAATATTTCTAGTATCATTCATCTACGGTAATGTTAACTTTACTCAATATTTTATATATATATATATATATATATATATATATATATATATATATATATATATATATATATATATGTATAGATAACATGGTATATATCATTGGCCATATCGATAGTGATGTCTAGTTCTTGGGCTTATTATTGTAAGTATGCCTGTATCAGGGTATATTCATTTGGGCACTACAATAACCCTTTCTTACCTATATGGGGGGGGCGAACGTCTCAAAATCTTCAAAACTAATGGGGCTAAGCATGAGGGAGAAGGGGGTCCACCCTTAAATTACACAGTTTATGAGAACAAATATCTGGGTACTATTAATTGCGTCTGCACCTGAATGCGTTGTGTAGGACCGAACCCCCCAACAAACTTACAGTAAAAATCAATATATATATACTGTATATATATATAAATAAATATATAAATATATAAATAAATATATATTAATAAATAAACAAATATATATAAAATAATATTAGAAAAATATAATAATTATAAAAAACATATGTAACTCATATGGATTCCGCCTACCAATTATCTATCCGTGTAATTCCAGCCCTACCCTCTCTTTGTACCCTTCTGCAGAGTTCACACCTCCGTCATGATCACCAGAAGTGACCACCGAGTCTAAGAAACGGACGCAAGGTGAGTTATTGTTCTATTTCTCTGTTGATTGTATAATAAGAACATTAGTCCAGTTGTTTCTTTAAAAAAAAAAAAAAAAAAATGTGAACTAAATGTCCTAAATACATTAAATATTATGAAGTTAAGATAGCGTTTGGTCCAAAAAATAATAATTCTATTTCTTTATGACCCATAAAAACAATAAGCTAAATGTCTTCAAGCACAATTATTGTTTTTAATTAGAAAGACATTGGCTTTTTATTAAGAATTCGCTGGTACAAAAGGGGCTACGGAATAATATTATGAATTCATCTAGCCAACTTCAATAACACTGAAATATCTCAACAACGACGAAAAATAAAATTCGCCATCGCAAAAACCGCGAGCGCATTTTAATCCCCATTTGAATAGCACCAAAGGAATATTTTGACCCCAGCTCATGACAGGAATCCCGGGTATTCCAGAGAGTCGGGAACCATCCATCCATTCCTGCCTTAGCCTTGTTTTAATCCAAGGCTTCGGTATTAATCCCGCCTTAGGTCAGTCTTAACTCCTTCTGTACCGACGCTGTATTTTAGAATGTTCTGGCTACTACTAATCGATTTGTTTCAGTTTAGGAAGGATCTCAACCAATAATAAAGCTTCAAACTATCACAATTACCCCTTTTAGCTACCACAAGTCCTATTTAAACAGCACAAAATCGTCTAAATATAGCTAGAATAAAGTTTAAAAGACGTCACCGGTACAGAAGGGGTTAATCTTGTCTGGATCCATTCTTAATATTGTTTTAATCCAGTCTTCATTCAGTCTTAGTTATCTGGGTTTCAGTCGTTAACCAATCTTAATCCAGTTTCAATCCAGGCTCTCTCTTAACCCCTTCTGTACCGGTGATGTACAGTGGCGCTAATAAGTCATGTCACAGCTGTCATTACGTCTTGCTCGCTCTGTGCTGTATTAATGTCTGTCAGATGTTGAATAGGGTGGGTAAGTGTAGGAACATGTTTGTATATCTCACTCGAAATGAAAAAATCCTGTTTAGATCTTACTGATACAAATTATAGAACAAAATATACTTGGTGCCGAGACATGACTTATTAGCGCGACTGTACTTGTCATTATATTCTGGCAACTATGAGATGATTTGTTTCAGCTTCGGAAGGACGTCTACCCATTAAAAGGCTGCAGACTATCTCAATGAATTCTTTTTTGCTACGATACATCCTTCCTAAACTTCATAAAATCGTCTAAATGTAGCTGAAAGCAAATAGAAGATGTCGCCGGTACAGATGGGGTTAATCTAGTCTTAACCCATTATTAATCCAGTCTTAATTTGGTCTTAGTCCTGTCTATCTCAATCGTTCTTAATCCAGTCTTAATCATGACTTTAGTCTTAACTCAGTTTTAATCCAGTCTTAATAAATGTCATGCCTGTATTCATTTAATCTTAAAACAGTCTTATTTCAGTCTGAAATCAGTTTTAATTATGTCTTCAATCTTAATCCAGTCGCAATACATACTAATCCAGTTTTAAACCATTATAAATCCAGTCTATAATTATGTCCTAAACCAGTTTTAGTCCGGTCTGTATGTCTTGACCCAACTTAAACCAGTTTATATCCAGTCTAAATGTCTTCACCTGGTCTTAAACCAGTCTAAATCCAGTTTACATGTTAACCCAACTTAAACCAGTCTATATCCATTCTGCATATCTTAACCCAGTCTACATGCCTTATCCCAGTCTTAAACCGGCCTAAATCTTGTCTTAAACCAGTCTACAAGTCTTAAACCAGTCTAAATCTTGCCTTAGCCCATTAAAAATCCAGTCCACATGTCTTAAACTAGTCTTAATCCAGTTTACATGTCTATATCCAGTCTACAAATCTTAACCCACTCTAAATGTCTTAAACCAGTCTAAATTCAGTCTTGCATGTCTTAAACCAGTCTACATGCCTTATCCCAGTCTTAAACCAATCAAAATCTTGCCTTAAACCAGTATAAATCCAGTCTACAAATCTTAACTCAGTCTTAAACCAGTCTACATCTTGTCTTAACGCAGTCTAAATCCAGGCAACATATCCTAACCCACTCTGAATGTCTTAAACCAGTCTTAAATCAGTCTAAATCTTGTCTTAAACCCGTCTAAATCCAGTCTACATATCTTAACCCACTCTGAATGTCTACATCTTGTCTTAAACCAGTCTAAATCCCGTCTTAAACCAGTCTAAATCCTGTCTTAACCCAGTCTAAATCCAGTTTTAACCATGGTAACCTCGTGGCAGGAATCCCCAGCATTCCAGAGAGACGGGAACCATCCATTCCTGTCGTAAAAATGACACCTATTAATGACACCTATTAATGACACCTATTTATGTTTTCCTCTCCATTGAAGGCATGCTGGTCTGGAATATTGATAACGGGAATATAACACCTTGTCCTGAGTTTCATTATGGAGAGAGAGAGAGAGAGAGAGAGAGAGAGAGAGAGAGAGAGAGAGAGAGAGAGAGAGAGAGAGAGAGAGAGAGAGAGAGAGAGAGAGAGAGAGAGAGAGAGAGAGAGAGAGAGAGAGAGAGAGAGAGAGAGAGAGAGAGAGAGTGAGTGAGTGAGTGAGTGAGTGAGTGAGTGAGTGTGTGTGTGTTATTAATTTTTTCACTTGCTTGTTCGTCAAGGGGAATCCACGCAATGCGAGTTAAGCTCATTATTATCGCGCCTCCTTAACTGGGAATGTATTGCGTGAAATGCATGTTAAGTGTTTATGTATCGTTGGAATGGCTGTGGATGTGTGTGTAGTCTGTATTTTAGCCAATTGGCGACATTTGGAAACGAAGGATTAGGGTTAATCTGTACGGTACCATTCTCACTACGGTACCAGTCTCACCCGAAGGCTTAGGTTGACCAGTAGCTTAGGTTGACCAGTACGATACCCATCTCACCCTGTAACCGATCACCAACCCCAGATGGGACGTCACAACTTCGTCCACTTATACTGCTAGGTGAACAGAGGCTACACCGTTAAGAGACTTGCCCAAATGTCTCTTCCCCGCCCGGGTGTGTGTGTGTGTGTGTGTGTGTGTGTGTGTGTGTGTGTGTGTGTGTGTGTGTCTGATAACGGGAATAGAATACCTTGCCCAAGTTTTATTATGGAGAAAGAGAGAGAGAGAGAGAGAGAGAGAGGTGAGTGAGTGAGTGAGTGTGTGTGTCTGATAACGGGAAACA
>CM064487.1:2130330-2164590 GCA_032716605.1 Paralithodes platypus
GAGAAAGAGAGAGAGAGAGAGGAAGAGATAAACTGTTATACGACTCAAGTGTGAGTTGAGATTAATGATACGTGTTAATCTATGCAGCATCCATCATTCCAGTCACTACCTATCTATCTATCTAGCTATATCTACTTATCTATCTATCTATAAATCTATATATCTATCTATCTGTCAACATGTATCTATCTATCCATAATATATCTATCTCCCTACCTACCTACCTATATAGCTATCTATCTATCTATCCCTCTATCTATTAAGAGTTTTGCATGGAGAGGTGCCAAAATTATAGGGGAGGGAGGAGGGGGGAGTACAAAGGAGTACAAAGGAGTACAAAGGAGTACAAAGGAAATCAAGCAACAACAGATCTAGTGACCCTTCTAGGTTGCTTGTCCTCCAAAACACTGAGGATCAAGTGTCCAAACAGTGGTTTAGAGTGGGTAAGGGAACATTGGAAAGGGAACTACTGCCCTGCCACTAACGTGGCAGGACTAGGAAGTTAGTAGGGGACATATGGGTTAGTAACTGAGGGGAGGATAAAGTTATTCATTTACAAACGCAGTCAGTCGCGGGTTTGATGCGAGATATTTGTCTAGGCGGAATTTAAATGAATCAACGGTGCTGCAGTCTATAACGTCTCGGGGAAGCCCATTCCACAAGTTGACAACTCGATTGAAGAAAAAATTCTTAGATTCGTGCGAGTTAAAAGATTTACCAATAATTTTGCAACCGTTTCCCCGCGTGTAATTAGATTGGTCGATAGTGAAGTACTTACTACAGTTCATATTGTCGATGCCTTTGATGATTTTGAACACTTGAATTAAGTCGCCTCTTAATCTGCGCTGGGTTAAAGGAAATAGATTTAATTCTCTAAGACGCTCTTCGTATGGTTTGTTCTTTAGGCTAGGTATCATTTTGGTAACTCTACGTTGAACTCGTTCTAGCTTGTTTATATCTTTTTGGTAATAAGGGCACCAGGATTGAGGGAGGGAGGGAGGAGGGGGGAGAGAGTGGGAGGGAGGGAGGGAGGAAAGGGGTGAGGGCGGGAGGGAGAGAGAAGGTTAAAGAGAGTCTTTATTGAAGCTGCTAACTGAGGTCTTTATGTGTGTGTGTGTGTGGGTGTGTGTGTGTGTTGTGTGTTGATTATATATGTAGTCAGTCAGTCATAGTTATATTTCATAAAAGATACATTGTACATCTTTTACATAATACTAAAATAAATAATATAATACATAGACATGTTGATTAACGTAATGCGGGCTCTGTATTCTGCACATATTAATTCTTGATTTTATTACTTCAATATCAATTAATATTAAGTTCTGAAATCCATATTCATTCAAGAGAAAGATACCTATAGATAGATAGATAGATGGATAGATAGAGATATACTTATTCATATATCTGCCTATTCATATATCTATAGCTATCCAACTATCTATCTATCCATCTATCTACTATTTCATCTATCCACCTACCTATCTATCTATCTAACTATGCATCTACTGCTTCTACCTATCCACCTATATATATATCTATCTATCTATCTATCTATTATGAGTCGCATGGAGAGTTGCCAAAAATGAATGAGGGAGGGGGGGGGAGAGGGAGGGAGGGAGGAAGGAGAAGGGGGCTGGGGGGGGGGGGTCAGGAGCAGAGGTTAACGAGAGAGTCTTTATTGAGGCTGCTAGCTCAGACCTCTATGGGGAGAATGAGTCGCTACATCAACCTTATTACAGTAGGCACCATTTTGTATACCTCCCGCGAAAGCCTCTCTTTATTAAGGCGGTGTCACACAAGCTCTTTCTCCATCAATTTGTTACGGGCAATTGTAGTCTGGCAGCTTCAAAAAAAAAAACTTGCTCATCGAAAATTGCCTCAAAAAAGCTCGTGTGACACCGGCTTTAAACCAGGCTTCATTCCGTCAATTTATTCTGTCTAGGCTTAGCTTAGGCGATTGTATTAGGGGAGATTTCCACTTGAAGGATTGTTTTTATTGGACCCCTTTCTCCCTCATGTTTAGCCCCATTGCTTTTGAGATTTTAAGACGTTTGCCCCATTAGTTTGACGATTTTAAGAACTTTGGCCCTATTTCTGTCAATTTTAAGACCTTTCATGCCATTTACTGTAGGTGTCGATATTTTCCTGGCGAGCGATAGCGAGCCTGTAATTTAAGAGAAACCGGCTTTCGCCCGCGACATTTTCGTACCGTAAAATGTACAAAACAGGTCAAAGGTAAACAAAATGGCGACGACCGGAACCCCAATATCCCGGCGGGGTTGAAAGTAAAGTTAACCCCCCCCCCCCCACCATAGATTTGTGCTGATGGTCAAGCGTTTTAGTATCGATAAAGAAGAGAGTTGCTGAGCGAGTGAGTGTCCGTTATATGGGGGTAGCGAGTGTCCGTTATAAGGGGGTAGTGAGTGTCCGTTATAAGAGGGTAGCGAGTGTCCGTTATAAGGGGTTAGCGAGTGTCCGTTATAAGGGGGTAGTGAGTGTCCGTTATAAGGGGGTAGCGAGTGTCGTTATAAGGGGGTAGCGAGTGTCCGTTATAAGGGGGTAGCGAGTGTCCGTTATAAGGGGGTAGCGAGTGTCGTTATAAGGGGGTAGTGAGTGTCCGTTATAAGGGGGTAGTGAGTGTCCGTTATAAGGGGGGTAGCGAGTGTCCGTTATAAGGGGGTAGTGAGTGTCCGTTATAAGGGGGTAGTGAGTGTCCGTTATAAGGGGGTAGCGAGTGTCGTTATAAGGGGGTAGCGAGTGTCCGTTATAAGGGGGTAGCGAGTGTCGTTATAAGGGGGTAGTGAGTGTCCGTTATAAGGGGGTAGTGAGTGTCCGTTATAAGGGGGTAGCGAGAGTCCGTTATAAGGGGGTAGCGAGTGTCCGTTATAAGGGGGTAGCGAGTGTCCGTTATAAGGGGGTAGTGAGTGTCCGTTATAAGGGGGTAGCGAGTGTCGTTATAAGGGGGTAGCGAGTGTGTTATAAGGGGGTAGCGAGTGTCCGTTATAAGGGGGTAGCGAGTGTTATAAGGGGGTAGCGAGTGTCCGTTATAAGGGGGTAGTGAGTGTCCGTTATAAGGGGGTAGCGAGAGTCCGTTATAAGGGGGTAGCGAGTGTCCGTTATAAGGGGGTAGCGAGTGTCGTTATAAGGAGGTAGCGCGTGTCGTTATAAGGGGGTAGTGAGTGTTGTTTGGTCTATATATATATATATATTTTTTTTTGTTTTTTTTTTTTTTTTTCTATATTCCAACTTACTTCCTCTTGGGCATAGGCTGAGAGCCTTAACATTCACCGCTTTACAATGAACAGTGAAGCCCGTGAGGTCTTGTTCCAGTCTAGGGAGTGAGACATGTGAAGCACGTAGAGTACAACGAGCACCTGCCATCTTGCCTTTACATGATGCCCGTGCTCACTCATGGCCCGAAACGACCCCATCTCTGAAGCCACCTCGTTCCCGTGCTTCACTGTCTCACCCCCTACACTCGGACTCTCACACTTACACACACACAACGCCACCTGTTGAGCAGATAACTCACCAGGCATTGCACCCCTATAGCATATTTTGAATATGGAAATATTCATACAGTGCTATTTAATCAGGGTACAATGAGGGTATATATGTATCTATTATCTATTATCTGTAACTATATTATCTATTATCTATATGTATTATCTAAATTATATAATTATCTATTGAGTTTCCTTGCTAGACCTCCATCAAACTTAAAAAAACACCCTCTTTCAAGATGAATTTGCACATTTTTCGATAGAAAAATTTCTCGGCCGAAGGCCGATGCCTTCTAGAATTACAGGCTCGCTTTCGCTCGCCAGGGAAAAATCGACACCTAAATGGCACGAAAGGTTTAAATATTAACAAAGAAATGGGGCGAAAGGTCTCAAAAAACGCCAAACTAACGAAAAGAACATATTATCTCTCAGACCTAATATGCTAAACATGAGGCAGAAGGGGGTCCATAAAAAGCAAAGCACTACCCCCCTTAACTCCTGCAGTCAATGTTCTAATCTGCTGCTTTATGGTAGGGCTAAAAGAATAAGAAGGTCGATCTAATTTTTTTTTTTTTTTTTTTTTTTTTTTTTTTTTTTTTTTAGCACGATGACGCCTTTTTTACCCCTAATTCTGGCTACAAGTATACGATTTTATGCCGTTTAACCCCTTTTGTACCAGCGACGTCCATTTGATGCTATTCTTGCTATATATGGACGATTGTTTGCAGTTTAGGAAGGATCTGTGGTAGTAAAAAGGGTTGAGTGAGATAGTTCAAAGCCTGTTAATGGCTGGAGGCTCTGTGTAAACTGCATAAAATCGACTAATAGTATCCAGAATAAAGTCAAAAGGACATCGCTGGTACAGAAGGGGTTAAGAAGGACCTATGTTATGCAGAGGGTTTATTGTGGCCATGTTTACCCCTTCGAGTCCTAGAGGTAGATTATAAGCTAAAGAAAATCGTCTAATGATAACCAGAAATTCAGAAAATAATGAAAAATACGTCATCGTGCTGAAGGGGTTAACAGTTACGAATGTATGTATGTGTGTATGTATGTATGTATGTATGTACTCAGGCACATACCCCATAGCTGGGGGTGGCCGATTCGAGACAGAGCTTGAACAGAGCAACGTAATCAAGTAAAAACATAAATGCACACACATCGAGGTCATCCATGAGAAGACCCAGAGACCCAGGTCTATTTGGGGTCCTCAGCAAAGATTCCTAGGTTCCTGATCTCCCGGTAACGTACGGTATGGTATCCTGGTAAGTATTAAGGGCAGATCTCCACTTAAAGGATTTTTTTCTTGACCCCTTTCTCCCTCATGTTTAGCCCCATTGCTTTTGATATTAAAAAACGTTTGCACCATTAGTTTAGCGATTTTAAGAACTTTCACCCCATATTAAGACCTTTCGTGGGTGTCAATTTTATCCTGGCGAGCGATAGCGAGCCTGTAATTTAAGAGGAACCGGCCTTCGGCCGGGACATTTTTCTACCGAAAAATTTACAAATATATCTTGAAAGGGACTCAAGGGGGTGTAATTTTAAGCTTGATGGAGGTCTAGGGAACAAACTAAATACCTCCCCTTAAATAATCTCTTATTGGGTATATGATTATTCACACACACAACTCTCTCTCTCTCTCTCTCTCTCTCTCTCTCTCTCTCTCTCTCTCGAATATAATAATAAATATAATATGGTTCGTTATGTAGCCTACTGCAATCACTGTTCCGACTCAGCTAAATTTATCGTTTCGGGAAAGAGTATAAATGAGCTTGAACAATTATTCTGTATTCCACGTCATGTACACTCGGATACCATAGTCTCTGGCCCACTCATAAGAATTCCTGGACCCTCTATGATTTTCATTGTGCAATTATAACTATATGGACGGATGTTTGGCTATAACTTGCTTATCAATAAATAGTATATATAGTTTTGTAGTTGATATACAGAAAAGAATATGCATAGATTCGTTTCCAGAGATATACTGCCATAAATAAAAATAGGTGAAGTCCATGAACACTTATGAGTGAGCTACAGACTATGGCATGCGAGTGTACCTTACTTATGAGTGAGCTACAGACTATGGCATGCGAGTGTACCTTACTTATGAGTGAGCTACAGACTATGGCATGCGAGTGTACCTTACTTATGAGTGAGCTACAGACTATGGCATGCGAGTGTACCTTACTTATGAGTGAGCTACAGACTATGGCATGCGAGTGTACCTTACTTATACAGTATATGCTTTACTCGACAATTAAAATAATGTACCTAAAAGTTAATGGTAAGGAGCTTAAGTTTGTTTATTGCATAATTACTTAAGTAATTACAAAAGAATACCTCTCCCCTTCTCTCTCTCTCTCTCTCTCTCTCTCTCTCTCTCGTACATACACACACAACATTCAGTATAATTAATATATATATATATATATATATATATATATATATATATATATATACAAATTATATATATTAAGATAAGAGAGAGAGAGAGAGAGAGAGAGAGAGAGAGAGAGAAAGGGGAGAGAGAGAGAGAAGGGGAAGGGGAGAGAGAGAGAGAGAGAGAGAAGGGGAGAGAGAGAGAGAGAGAGAGAAGGGGAGAGAGAGAGAGAAGGAGAGAGAGAGAGAGGAGAGGAGATAGAGAGAGAGGAGAGAGAGAGAGAGAGAGAGAGAGAGAGAGAGAGAGAGAGAGAGAGAGAGAGAGGAGAGAGCAAGAGAGAGAGAGGAGAGGTGAGGAGAGAGAGAGAGAGAGAGAGGAGAAAATTTGCATAGGTATCCTGAAATGGCATATAGAGAGATGAGAGAGGAGAGAGGAGATGAGGAGAGAGAGAGAGAGAGAGAGAGAGAGAGAGAGAGAGAGAGAGAGAGAGAGAGAAATTTTGCAAGGTATCCTGAAATGCATATACAGTAAAGTAGGAATAAACCGAGAACAAAAGACATAACAAAACGCCCGGCCGACACAGCATACCAATTAGTTCACAACACCCTCCACCCACGATACACAGTACATCTCCACCGGGGCTAACACTGGCCGGTATAACTGCCTTGGTGGTGTAATGGTTAGTGGGTTTAAACTATGTATGTGTTAACCCAAGTTCGAATCCCGGTAGATTACATGCTCTCTTTCATTCATTTCTTTGGGAGGTGTTTGGTGTTGGAGTGAAATTAATACAACTAGATAAAGAACACTTGGGGGTTATTAATACAACTAGTTAGAGAACACTTGGGGGTTATTAATACAACTAGAATAAAGAACACTTGAGGGTTATTAATACAACTAGATAAAGAACACTTGAGGGTTATTAATACAACTAGTTAAAGAACACTTGGGGGTTATTAATACAACTAGATAAAGAACACGTGGGGGTATTTTTCATATTTTGTCTTGTTTTTATTATTATTATTGACCATTTTGCTTGATTTTGCCATTTTCGAGCAATGTTTTATTTGATGTTATATATATACCGGTATATATTTTGTTCCATGCATTTGTCTTTGTCCCGTAGTTGAACAGAAACCCCTTTCCTGACTTCTTTTAAATTGGAACATGCCCACCCAGACCGCCTTCAAGCTAAATTTGTTATTGTTTGCGATAGCAAAATGTCCCGGCCGAAGACCGATTTCTTGCAAATTACAGGCTTCCGTCCTGCGAACAAGCTCTTACGGGGCTGTGTGGGGGCCAACATAAAATATCGCCACCTGAATGGCGTGAAGCGTCTTATTATTGCCAAATTAATGGGGTGAAACGTCATAAAATCTGTAAACTGCTAGAGTGAACAAGGAAGGTCTAAACATCTGGCCCACACAGCATACTAATTAGTTCGCTACACGTTGTACCCATATTGTTTGACATAGAACACTGTAAACATTGTGTGTCAAACATAGAATAGCAAAACGCTCTACAGTGTAACAAATTTAATACTAATAAGTAATCAATAATAACATACTAATAATACATGACTCAATAATATATATTCTTATTTTTTCATATATTTAAAGAATTTTAATTTCTATATATTTAATCTATATAAGGTTATTATTTTTTCCCAAGTTTCCTCCCTTAGGACCCTCCATCCAAACCCTTAAAAAAAAAAACATATATTATCCCCCTTCAAGGTATATTATCCCCCTTCAAGGTATATTATCCCCCTTCAAGGTATATTATCCCCCTTCAAGGTATATTATACTCCCCGCTTTCACAGGTAAGTAAATTATCACCCCTTCAAGATATATCCTGAATTAAAATTGGAGCCGACTATAGCTAGTAAAGTGACCTAAATCCAGGGATAAAGAGTCGCAACAATGGGAGGCGCGTAGTATAGCGTGGGGGGGGACCCAGTGGAGGGACAAGCGCGTATCTCATACTAAACAATGGTCTGAAAAGAGTCGAGAGAAAAGGAGACGAAATAGGAGAGGACGCGGCGACTTGGTGTCTCGTATAGACTGCATAGATAGAAGGTGGTGAATAGATCGACCACAGAAGGAGTGCGAGTGGACAAATATCCTCTCTGAGTTTTAAAGGGAGAGAAGCCCCCGTCAGTTATACCACCCATGCAAGGTATTAAATTTTTTTCCCCCCCCCCCCCCTTCAAGGTATATTATCCCCCTTCAAGGCATATTATCCTCTCTTTCAAGGTAATATATTATCCCCCTTCAAGGTATATTATCCCCCTTCAAGGTATATTATCCCCCTTCAAGGTATATTATCCCCCTTCAAGGTATATTATCCCCCTTCAAGGTATATTATCCCCCTTCAAGGTATCTGTATCCCCTTCAAGGTAATATTATCCCCCTTCACGGTATATTATCCTCCTTCAAGGTAATATAATATCCCCCTACAAGGTATATTATCCCCCTTCAAGGTATATTATCCCCCTTCAAGGTATATTTGTACATTTGTCGATAGAAACATGTCCTAAATGACACGAAAATTCTTAATGTTAACAAAGAAAAGGGGCCAAAGGTCTGAAAATCGCTAAACTAATGGGGCGCCCTCACGTCTAAAATAAATCAAACAATCGGTAAACTAATTTCCCCAACGTCTTTAAAAAACGCAAAAAAAAAAAAACTATCACAAAAAATAAAAAAAAAAACGATAAAAAAAAAAAAAAAGAAAAAGTCCGCCTAAAAGACTAATGTGCCCAACGTCTTAAAAAATCGCTTAAAGACTACATGGGGCCCCAAAAACCGTCTTAAAATAAATTCATGAAAACTAAATAGGGCTAAGCATGAGGGAGAAGGGGAACCAGAAAAACGACTCATCTCCCCTTCAGCAACGCATGTGCCGTGTTCAATAATTAAACTAACATAGAGGCACATAAACTACGGCAGTATTTGCGTATAAACTAACATACAGGCACATAAACTACGGCAGTATTTGCGTATAAACTAACATACAGGCACATAAACTACGGCAGTATTTGCGTATAAACTAACATACAGGCACATTAAACCCTACGGCAGTATTTGCCGTATATAACGACTAACATACTACAGGCCACATAACACTACGGCAGTATTTGCGTAGTAAACTAACATAACAGGGCACATAAACTACAGGCAGTATTTGCGTTCCAAACTAACATACAAGGCACCAAAAACTAACGGCAGTTATTTGCGTATAAACTAACATACACGATGTGCCCATTTAAACTTCCGGCAGGTATTTGTCGTATTAAACTAACATACAGGGCCACATAAACTACAGCAGTATTTGCGTATAAACTAACATACAGGCACATAAACTACGGCAGTATTTGCGTATAAACTAACATACAGGCACATAAACTACGGCAGTATTTGCGTATAAACTAACATACAGGCACATAAACACTACGGCAGAGTATTTTTTGCGTAAAACTACAAAAACTAACATAGCATTCAGCAGAAAACTTACAAGCATTATTGTGGCGGAAAACTAACATACAGGCACATAAACTACGGCAGTATTTGCGTATAAACTAACATACAGGCACATAAACTACGGCAGTATTTGCGTATAAACTAAACTAACTCACATTGTCACATAAAAAGAACTACTCGGCAATGTATATTTTGCGTATAAACGCTAACCCATACATGTCACATAAACTACGGGCAAGTAATTTGCGTATAAACTAACATACAGGCACATAAACTACGGCAGTATTTGCGTATAAACTAACATACAGGCACATAAACTACAGCAGTATTTGCGTATAAACTAACATACAGGCACATAAACTACGGCAGTATTTGCGTATACACTAACATACAGGCACATAAAACAACTACGGCAGTATTTGCGTATAAACTAACATACAGGCACATAAACTACGGCAGTATTTGCGTATAAACTAACATACAGGCACATAAACTACAGCAGTATTTGCGTATAAACTAACATACAGGCACATAAACTACGGCAGTATTTGCGTATAAACTAACATACAGGCCAGAGCACGCATAAACTACGGCAGTATTTGCGTATAAACTAACATACAGGCACATAAACTACAGCAGTATTTGCGTATAAACTAACATACAGGCACATAAACTACGGCAGTATTTGCGTATAAACTAACATAACTTCACATAAACTACGGCAGTATTTGCGTATAAACTAACATACAGGCACATAAACTACGGCAGTATTTGCGTATAAACTAACATACAGGCACATAAACTACAGCAGTATTTGCGTATAAACTAACATACAGGCACATAAACTACGGCAGTATTTGCGTATAAACTAACATACAGGCACATAAACTACAGCAGTATTTGCGTATAAAAGTTGAGTTGATAATAAAGTAAATATTGCTCACGGGGTATAAATACATGCCATATAACTACCATGGTAGCCTACCGGTACTCATTTTTAATCGTGCTAGCTATACGATACCTGTGTCGTTAGGTGCTATATGTATATTTCACTTCAAAATTCCACTACACGAGTTACACGATTTAAGGAGGAAGGGTCATTTTTTGGGGGTTGATTCGTTCACTTACATATTTTTTCTTAGTTATACTTTTTTTTTTTTTTTTTTTTTTTTTTTTTTTTTTTTTAAGTTTCCTCCCTAGACCTCCATCAAACCTTAAAACACATTCCCAAGATCCCCCTTTTACAACTTTTCGGTAAAAAATGTCACAGCCGAAGGTCGATCCCTCCATAATTACAGGCTCCCAATCGTTCGCCAGGAAAAAATCGACACCTAAATGACACGAAAGGTCTTTATACTGACAAATAAATGGGGCGAAAGGTCTTAAAATCGATAAAATAATGGAACGAACGTCTTAAAATCTCAAAGCTAATGAGACTAAACAAGAGGGAAAATAAGCAATGAGCTCCTCCTTAAGTGGTACAATTTGCCGGAGGATAACAGGTTTTTCACAATACGTAGACGGAGGTCTTTTAAAAAAAAAAAAGTGGTTGAGGGTTGGTGGTATTCAAAAGTTGGTGAGTGGGCACCCTCTGCTTCCCCACCACCTTCCCATACTTCCGGTCAACTCTTTCTCTTTGACTCTCTTTATTTGCTCACACTCTCCTTTGCTCTCTTTATCTTGTTCTCTCTCTCGCTCTTTTTATCATCCGCTCTGTTTCTCACTCTCTTAAGCAGGCGTCACACCATGCCGATTTGAGCCACGACTGACCACGACCTTGAGTCGTGGTCAGGAGTGCCGACCTTCGGCGGAGAGCTTAAGGATTTGGGGGGGTGAGTTTTGGACGGGACGCAGTATAGATGGCCACGCCGCCTGACGGCGACCTGACGGGGTAGAGCGGCGCCCATGCCGGACTGAATGTGAGTTTTAGGTCGCCGCTGGAGTGCCGATCTGCGGCGTAGTGCGTCGACAACGACCTGACGAACGGCGTCGACAGGAGTTAGGGCGGCGTCAATATTCATTACTGTGCCGATGAGCGGCGACCCCTTCAGTATGGACGGTGACCCCGGCCCGCATGACCCCGAACGACGGCGACCGAACTCAAGGTGTGGTATATAAAAGGTACACCAAAGTGTGGGCCTCATCATATACCTTCAGCCACCGTAACGGTTGCACGCAGCCATGTTCACCACAGTCCCCAGGAACCCGATACGACATCTACGCTTGCTCCCGGTTCAGTTAAATCTGGAAAATGACTACCTACTGACAAATATAGCCATCTGCAAGCTGCTGTTGAGGAAAAGAAGGAGGAGAATAGAACCCCTCGCATGTGGGTCCGGAACTGGCTTCTCCGTAGGAAAACCTTGGTATTTCTGAGCAGCTACTGAAGGAACTCGCCCAGGAGGATGGGCCAGCCTACAGAAACTACCTGCGGATGGATGTTGCAGTCTTCCGGGAGGTACTAGGACGTGTGGCGCACCGCATTGAAAAGAACGATAACTTTTTAAACCGGAAGGCACTCGACCCTGGCCTACGACTAGCCATAACACTGCGGTTCCTGGCAACCGGTGACAGCTATATGAGCCTCATGTACAGCTTCAGAGTGGCACACAACACAATATCAAACGTTGTGTATGAGACATGTGAGGCACTCATAGCTGAGTATATGGACGAGATGATGCCCTGCCCCAACACACCGGAGGAATGGAAGGCAGTGGCAAACACGTTCTCCCAACGATGGAACTTCCACCACACCATTGGTGCACTTGATGGCAAGCACATTGCAATGCGGTGTCCCGCCAAAGGTGGTTCCTTGTGGTACAACTATAAGGGGTTCCACTCCGTTGTGTTGCTGGCACTCGTCGACCGTGACTACGGCTGCTTGTACGTCGATGTTGGGGCATCAGGGTTGGCTCAGATGCAGGGATATTTGGCAGGACACCGCTTCGTGCTGCCCTTGAACAGAAAACTCTTGGCCTACCAGACCCTGAACCTCTACCCGGCACTGGCGTGCCACTACCCTACTTCATCGTCGGGGACGATGCATTCCCCTTCGGAGCTGGCTGATGAAGCCCTATCCACAAAGGAACCTCTCCCGGGACAACCGCCTCTTCAACTACCGTCTATCAAGGGCTCGTCGGATTGTGGAGAACGCCTTTGGGATCCTAGCAAGCAGGTAAGAGTGGTTCCTATTTATGTATATATTTATTTATTTATTTATTTATTGAAATGAGTTAAGATTTATTTGTTAAACAAATAATACTTGTGTATTAATATATCGTTTGATTAATTTGTTATTTATGTATGTTATTTTTTATTCATTTCAGTGGGAAACATAGGGCGGTGCATGGCGGCGCGTTGTTTTTATAGGGGTTGGCGGCCACGTCACACAGTCTGCGCTGGTGCCACGTGCGACGTTGCCACATCGCCGCGCTACGGGAGGGGGTCCCCGCATGGCGGCGCATAACGGGGACCCCGGTATGTTTTTACGCCGCTTGGAGGGGATGGCCGCCAACCATCGCCGCCTATGACGCCGTTTGACGGCGACCACCCCCTCGGGAGTACATAATCCAGGACCGTTAGGGCATCGTTGGGTCGCCGCAAGCCGCCGCTGATCCCCGCAGGTTGTTATGGTGACGCCGCCTGACGCAGACCTCATTTATGGTGCCGTGTGCCGCCGCACTGACGCCTACCGTTTCCCGTCAAGCGTCGTCAATCGCCGTCAAGCGCCGCCAAGCGCCGTCACACGCCATCAGCCTCCAGTCCCCTTCCCGTCCCATTTTTATGACCTCACTCCACGCCGACTTGATTTCAAATTTTTCGTTTGTAGAACTTTTGAGGGGGTATGTGAAGACCAATCCCGACCTGTTTGTTAGGTTGGCGACGGCCCATGATGCGCGGCGACGTAGACAAAGACTGTCCACGACCCTTAGGTCGCGGACAGTCTTGGCCTAAAATCGGCTAGGTGTGACGGGTGCTTTACTCTTGCTCTCTTATCTCTCTCTCTCTCTCTCTATATATATATATACAGGTATATATATATATATATATATTTTTTTTTTTTTTTTTTTTTTTTAAAGAGACAATGAACGGAGGAAGGAAAAACACAGATAAAACAAAAAGGTCCATGTGCCTAAAGGCATCCTCCATTCATAAAATGTTTGTAACAACTGGATTTAAACATTTGTAGATTGTAAGTTTGTGGAAAGCAATTCGAGGGAAGTGAATTCCAAAGAGTAGTAGTTCTAGGGATAAATGAATTTTGATAAGCAGAAGTTCTGCATTGTGGAGGAGAAAGTGTAAATGCATGGGCGCTCTCATCTGCCCTAGTTCTACGGGGAAAGATGTGGAGAGGCGGCACAATTGAAGCAAGTTCCTCGGAACAATTGCTGTGAAAATATCTGTAGAATAATGCAAGGGATGCAACGTTTCTTCGTATGGATAATGTAGGAAGGTCCTGTGTGATTGCAGGGTTATTGATTAATCTAATAGCTTTATTTTGAATTTTGTCCAACTGCCTCAATGCAACCACTCCACTTCCACTCCACAGAGGTGAACAGTAATCCATCTGAGAACGCACATGACTTTTATATATTACGGCCAACTGCTCGTCAGTGAAGAATTCTCGAACTCTGTACAGGAGTCCCAGTTTTTTAGAGGCATTCTTAGCAATGCTTCTAACATATATATATATATATATATATATATATATATATATATATATATATATATATTATACATAATTTATTTATTTATTTACATCACATTTTGTTTTTGGCGTTTCTCTATATTTTTAATCCTTTGCTTCTTTATTGTTTACATGCATTGGCCACTCTGAGTAAATCTAATTGTCATAACATATTATATACCTCATATATTGCTTAGTACTATAATTCCTTAACCCCTTCTGTACCGGCGACGTCTTTTTAATTTGTGTCTAGCTATATTTAGACGATTGTTTGCAGTTTAAGAAGGATCTAGGCTAGTAAAAAGGGTTAACTGAGATAGTTCGAAGCCGCTTAATTACTGGAGGCCCTTTTTAAACAACACAATCGTCCAATAGTAGCCAGAATAAAGTTAAAAGGACGGAGCCGGTACAGAAGGGGTTAATACCAGGGGGATTTAGTTTTAATTACTATGCATATATTGTATATTATTTACTGTAAGTCATAAGTATCTGGAGGGTTTTATTTATATTTGTTATTAAGGGGAGACAGACCGTTTTTCTGGACCCCCTTCTCCCTAATGTTTAGCCCCACTAGTTTTGAGATTGTAAGACGTTGGTTCCATTAGTTTGGGAATTTTATGACCTTTCACCCCATTTCTTTGTCAATATTAGGATCCTTCGTGCCATTTAGGTGTCGATTTTTTCCTGGCGAGCGAAAGCGAGCTTGTAATTTTAGAAGGAATAGGCCTTTGGCCGGGACATCTTTCTACCGAAAAATTTACAAATCTATCTTGAAGGGGGGTCTAGGGGTGTTTTTCTAAGCTTGATGGAAGTCTAGGGAGGAAACTAAAACAAATATATGAATACATTTATTAATAGACCAAACAAGCAGCCACTGTCCCCTTAACATGCTTACCCTGGCTATAATTATAGGTCTTATGGATGTTATACTTTAAAATGTATTGGTATTGTTAACGCCATTTCAACTTACTTTATCCACATTTCGATGTATTGTTTCTTTATATTTTGTCAACATTTTAGCCTCCTAAATAAGGTTCATGCAATATTAATGCAATATATTATTATTATTATTATTATTATTATTATTATTATTGTCGATATGTTTATTATTTTTATTATTATTACCCGTATATTATCATCATCATCACCATTTTTAATTTCCCACATTTATCTTAAAAATTATTTCCTCGATCTCCTTTATTTCTTCTTTATTGCAGTCGTATCCTTACTTGTCCAAACTTATTTCACGGTCTAGTCATAACTATTTTATTATTTTTTCTCTGCCCTTTCTCTGATTTGTTGTATGTCATTCTTTCCTTCCTGGAATATATCACACAGTTTTATTTGTTGTATTTGTGTTATCGTTCATATTATTGTGTATCATATTTATACTATTTGTATTCTTTATATTATTATTTATATTAATATTTATTATTATTGTTATTAGATTTATTATTATTATTATTATTATTATTATTATTATTATTATCTTGTTCATTGTTTTGCCCTTTAACATATCAAACACATTTGTTTCTCTTTAGTTTCTCTGATTTGTTATCATTTATTCCTTCCTGCAACACCTACCGTTAAACATTACCACATTCATTGTCTTATGATTATATATTAATTTGTTAGTCGTATTTATTATTATATTTATTAATTTTATATATCATATTTGTATAAGAGAATCACAGCCTAGTTTTACCTCATTCATCGTGTTCTCCCTCTCCTTTACTAATTTAGGATTTATTAGTCTTATTAATGTTATCTTGGTTGTATATAAGAAAAATCACATCCCACAGAAGTTTTTTACGAGCACTCATTTCCGTGATCTTTCTTGTCCATCACTCCCGTCTCTTCCGGGTCTATATCTGGGGTTGGCTTACTCTCTCTCACTCACTCTCACTCTCTCTCACTCACTCTCACTCTCTCTCTCTCTCTCTCTCTCTCTCTCTCTCTCTCTCTCTCTCTCTCTCTCTCTCTCTCTCTTTGTTTTATGGATATATGTATTTGTTGTATTTACAGTTTGTATTTGTTGTATTCTGGGTATCAGTTTATAATTATATATATATATATATATATATATATATATATATATATATATTATTTGTTCACTTTTTCTCCCTTGCTTCCCTCAGTCTTCTTCCTACACCCGGTTTTCTTACGTTCAATCATTCTTTTTGCCCGTTTCCCTTTCCTCTCTCGGCCCCTCCCTTATCCTCCCTCACTTCTTCCCACCATTCATCACCTTTCTTTTTTCTCCTTCTACGCTTCTCTCTTCTTTTATTTTCCCCTTTTTTGTTTTCGTTTTCTCTCATTTCTCTGTATTTGTCCCTTTCATTCTTCCGTGTTTTTTCCACTTCTCTCCTTCCCTCTTTCGCCTCTTCCCTCTTCCTCTCCTTTCCTCTTTCCCATCTTTTGCACATCCTTCCGTCTTTTCACCTATGTTCACCTCATGGTGAGGCCTTGCACGCACTTATAAACAAATACATAAAGCAAAATATACAATTTTGAAAAAAGCTAAAATTGTGAGTAGGCTACTAAAAAGGACAATATTCTATTTTAAATATGAAAAATATATAACTTTGAGTAATAGTAAGGACAATATACTTTAAAAAATATGAACTAAGTCCAAAATTGGGAGTCTTATTGAAGAAAGTATGCTTTTAATATATGGAAAAACAACACAGTTGTGAGAAATATAGTAGAAAATATACTTTAAAAATATGAAAAATACAATTGTGAGCAATACAAAGGAAAATACTCTTTAAAAATGTGGAAAAAGCAAGAAATATAATTAATATATAGGAAAATATACTTAAACATAACGAAACACAAAAACAAAATTATAACTACCGGTAATAAAAATGTGACATACGAAGCAGAAGACAACAAGGCAGGACAAACAAAGAAGAAGGAGGCGAAGATAAGTGAGATGGAAGGGGGAGGGAGGGAAGGAGGAGGAAGAGGATTATGATGATGATGGAGGAGCAGTGACAAAGTAGGGGAAGGATAGAGGGAACAGAGAAAGTGAGAGTGAGTGAGTGAATGAGAGAGAGAGAGAGAGAGAGAGAGAGAGAGAGATGTATTATCAATAATGAAGTAATATTAATGTGTGTATGTATGTCTATACTCAGACACATACCCCATAGCTGGGGGTGGCCAACTCGAGACAGAGCTCGAACAGAAGCATAACAAAATACAAATAAAATAAATAATAAAATATAAAATAAATAAAAGATAATTTTTTGTTTAGAATTCACACACATCTAGGTCGTCTAGGAGAAGACTCAGAGACCAAAGCCCCTTTTGGGGTCCCCAGCATAAAACTCCCAGGTCCCACACTTCCCGGAGAATCGTTGTCTAGCAAACCTCTGCAGGAAGGAAAACGTGGGATTCGTCGACACCTGGGACAATTTCTACTACGATGACTATTTGTTTTCGGACAATGGAGTTCATCTGAACCAGGTGGGAGCAGCACGTTTTGGGCGTCTTCTCAACGATGCGGTGAAGGATTTTCGGAGAAGAAATCGACTCAGCACAGGACAACCAGAAAGGAGGACCGAAGACAGCGAGGGCGGCAACCTGCAAAGGAATTAAATGCTAATCTGTCAAGAACTGCGAATTTGGATAAAGCTCCACCAACACGACCCAAATTCAAAACCGCCCGGGATAACGACCGAGGACCGATGTCAGCCATGAATGTAAATGTAGATCCGACCAGAACCAAAAATTTGATTAAAGAACGTTCTGTGAGTTCTAAAACCGCAACTTTAAAGGTTTTCTATGCAAACGCTCGTAGCATACGCAATAAATTTTTCAGATTTAGAGGAACTAGTGTTTACTGAAAATTATGATGTGATTGGTATAACAGAATCTTGGCTCAATACAGTAGATAGAGACTTTTTAGCAGTATTCACTTCCCGGTTATGTAATGTTTGAGAAAAGCCGAATAAATACAAATGGAGGTGGCGTTTTATTTTATATCAAAGAAAGTCTTAACCCGACCCTCTTGTCAAAACCTCAAATTGTGAACGTCGACACATCTTTTGTGCTAATAAAGAATAATAAAGGTACAAAAATAATACTTGCATTAATATACAGACCTCCAGCTCAATCAGTGCAAACTGACCGAGAAATTAATGAACAAATTGCAGATGTAAGTAACTCACAAGATACCGTATTTTTTGGCAACTTTAATTTACCTGTGACCAAGTGGGGCGATACTCTTACTTCACACTCCAGACATGACTTGTATACGAACTTGCAAGAGAGTTCGCTTTATCAATTTGTTCGAACACCGACCCGTGGTAATAACGTTCTTGACATTGTACTTGCAACAAAAGAAGAATTGATAGAGAATTTGAATGTTGGTGATGAATTCAGTAACAGCGACCATCGTACGATAACTTTCACTTTAAACTTTACTAGTAACGAACCAAATAGTAGCATCGAAAAAGTCCCTAATTTCAAGAAAGCAAACTTTCATAAACTTAGAGCTATGTTTAAAGAAACTGACTGGAGCTTTTTAATTAACAATAACGACATAAATACATCTTGGAAGTTATTCGAAACCACTTACCTAAAAGCAGTGCAAGACTGCATACCATCGAAAATACGGCGTCCAGGCCATAATAATAAGCCCAAATGGTGGAATAAAGATATTTCAAACTGCCTGCTTGCTAAAAAATTTGCTAATGATAGATTAAAATCCTCACAAACTGATGAAGAACGGGTGAAATTTGTAGAGCTACGACGCAAAGCCAAAAAGTTAATTAAGCAAAGTAAAAAGACCCTAGAGTTACATATTGCGAATCAAAGTAAAACAAACCCGAAAGAATTCTATAGTTATATCAGAAAGAAAAAAGTAGTTACTTCAACTGTTGGACCATTAGTCGATGAAAATGGAGAATACACCAAAGACGAAGTACAAATGAGTAATGCCCTCAATACCTTCTTTGCATCAGTTTTTTACAACAGAAGACCTCAGTGATATCCCTACACCATCGCCGATTCAGATTGATAATTCAGATGTTCTAAGCAATATCACCGTTACGGAGAGAGAAGTATTGAATTGTTTAGATAAACTCAAGGTAAATAAAACGCCTGGACCTGATACAATCTCGCCTAGAGTTCTAAAAGAAGCTAAGGATGAGCTCTCCAAACCACTGACATTACTATTCAATAAATCCTTGCAGTCTGGAACTATGCCTGATCAGTGGAAGATAGCCAACGTAACACCGATATTAAAAAAAGGCAGCAAATCCCTACCCAGTAACTATTGTCCAATTAGCTTAACCTCAGTTGTATGTAAAATGCTAGAAACGGTCATAAGAGACAGGCTCGTAAATCACTTAGAGGAAAATAACATACTTAAAGATACTCAACACGGATTTCGTAAAAAACGTTCCTGTTTAACAAACCTCTTAGACTTCTTCCACAATATCCTCAACCTCTACGATGAGAGTAAAGCTGTAGATATTATATACCTTGATTTTCAAAAGGCCTTTGACAAAGTTCCCCACAAACGTTTACTGCTAAAACTAAAAGCGCATGGAATACAAGACGATGTGTTGAAATGGATAGAAAATTGGCTCAGCGAGAGAAAGCAAAGAGTAGCCATAAATGGTAAGGCATCTAAATGGACCAATGTAAGTAGCGGGGTACCCCAGGGATCGGTACTAGGACCAATTCTCTTTCTAATTTACATCAACGACATAGATGAGGGTCTCACCTGTACAATCTCAAAATTTGCTGACGATACAAAAATTGCAAATAGCGTACTCTCAAAAGATCAAGTTGACGATATGCAACACAATCTAGATAAATTGTCACATTGGGCCCAAATTTGGCAAATGAGTTTCAATGCGGATAAATGTAAAGTACTACATATCGGATACCTAAATGAGAAAGCAAACTATTCGATGATTGGCTCTCAGCTTAAGAATGTAAACAGAGAAACCGATCTGGCAGTAACAATATCGAGTAACCTAAAACCGAGTCAACAATGTTCAGAAGTTGTTAAGAAGGCAAACAAAATAATTGGCTTTATAGGCAGGTCATTTGAGCATAAATCCAAAGACGTTATCCTAACCCTTTACAATTCCTTAGTCCGCCCTCTTCTGGAATACTGCGTTCAATGCTGGTGCCCTTATTACCAAAAAGACATAAACAAGCTAGAACGAGTTCAACGTAGAGTTACCAAAATGATACCTAGCCTAAAGAACAAACCATACGAAGAGCGTCTTAGAGAATTAAATCTATTTCCTCTAGCCCAGCGCAGATTAAGAGGTGACTTAATTCAAGTGTTCAAAATCATCAAAGGCATCGACAATATGAACTGTAGTAAGTACTTCACTATCAACCAATCTAATTACACGCGGGGAAACGTTTGCAAAATTTTTGGTAAATCTTTTAACACACACGAATCTAAGAATTTCTTCTTCAATCGAGTTGTCAACTTGTGGAATGGGCTTCCCCGAGATGTTATAGACTGCAGCACCGTTGATTCATTTAAACTCCGCCTAGACAAATATCTCGCATCAAACCCGCGACTGACTGCGTTTGTAAATGAATAACTTTATTTTATCCTCCCCTCAGTTACTAACCCATATGTCCCCTACTAACTTCCTAGTCCTGCCACGGACATTAGTTCCAGGGCAGTAGTTCCCTTTCCAATGTTCCCTTACCCACTCTAAACCACTGTTTGGACACTTGATCCTCAGTGTTTTGGAGGACAAGCAGCCTAGAAGGGTCATTAGACTGTTGTTGCTTGATTTCCTTTGTACTTTGTACTTTGTACTCCTTTGAGAGGTTCCGGTCTCAGCAGGCAGACACGCAGCGGAGCTCACCATAATGCCCGCCCACATCACATCCAGGCATGGCCCTTCATATATGCTGTACACCGGCTCCCCGGGCCGGGCGTCTGACTGACTATTATCTAGTCCAACTGGCGCCCGACCCCCACTCCCTACGAACGCGTTACCACTAATCTATTTACAACTATTCTCCATTCATTCCTATTCATCACCATTTCTCTTGCCTGTTCTTCAGTCATATCTCTATCTTCCAACACTTTTATTACACCATCACTCTATCTTCGAGGTCTTCCTCTCAATCTATGTCCCCTTGTTTATTATAGTAATGATAAGTTATATTTATATTATTCTAACAAATATACACAGCGTGACGCTTACATAGTTTATTATAGTAATGATAAGTTATATTTATATTATTCTAACAAATATACACAGCGTGACGCTTACATAGTTTATTATAGTAATGATAAGTTATATTTATATTATTCTAACAAATATACACAGCGTGACGCTTACATAGTTTATTATAGTAATAAGTTATATTTATATTATTCTAACAAATATACACAGCGTGACGCTTACATAGTTTATTATAGTAATGATAAGTTATATTTATATTATTCTAACAAATATACACAGCGTGACGCTTACATAGTTTTATGTATATTGTTATGTAATTATTTTATATTTGCGATGTATTTACTGTATATCTAAACCTTTAAATCTAATGAAATGCTGAAGTTGATAGCAATGAATACATTGTCAATTGAAAGTTGATAGCAATACATAGCATGTGACATGTTGTTAAGAGAAAAAATATGTGTATATCTATGTACCGGTGTATATGTATGTATGTATTGGTGTGTGGGTAAGTGGGTAGGTAGTGTGGTGTGGTTTTGACAAGATCCACTACCACCCCATATCCCACCTCGCTGTATGTATGTGTATATGTACCGGTATGTATTATGTATTGGTGTGTGTGGGTAAGTGGGTAGGTAGTGTGGTGTGGTTTTGACAAGATCCACTACCACCCCATATCCCACCTCGCTGTATGTATGTGTGTATGTACCGGTATGTATTATGTATTGGTGTGTGTGGGTAAGTGGGTAGGTAGTGTGGTGTGGTTTTGACAAGATCCACTACCACCCTATATCCCACCTCGCTGTATGTAAGTGTATATGTATGTATTATTTAGGTTTGTGTATTATGTATTGGTGTGTGGGTAAGTGGATGGTGTGGTGTGGTTTTGACAAGATCCACTACCACCCTATATCCCACCTCGCTGTATGTATGTGTATATGTATGTATTATTTAGGTTTGTGTATTATGTATTGATGTGTGGGTAAGTGGATGGTGTGGTGTGGTTTTGACAAGATCCACTACCACCCTATATCCCACCTCGCTGTATGTATGTGTATATGTATGTATTATTTAGGTTTGTGTATTATGTATTGATGTGTGGGTAAGTGGATGGTGTGGTGTGGTTTTGACAAGATCCACTACCACCCTATATCCCACCTCGCTGTATGTATGTGTATATGTATGTATTATTTAGGTTTGTGTATTATGTATTGGTGTGTGGGTAAGTGGATGGTGTGGTGTGGTTTTGACAAGATCCACTACCACCCCATATCCCGCCTCGCTGCACTCCATTTGATAGGATTTGAGAGCCGCCTTATTTATTTACCTTCACCCACCGCCTATTTCATCCAACCTTTTCATACAACAATAACAACAACAACAACAACAACAACAAAGACAACATCACCACCACCTGCATATACAACAATAGCAGCAACAACAACATTAATAAGACCATCAATAACAACACAAATTAAGTACGATGACACCACCACAACCAACACCTGTAACAACAACTACTATTATTTCTATTAATGCAAATACAACTACTATGATATTACTATTTCATTACCACTATTAATATTTCTCACCACCTCTCATTTCATTATCCTCAACCCTTTACCACTACCACCACCACCACCACCACTATCACCACCACCACAAGCCATCACCGCCACCACCATCACCACTACCACCATCACCACCACCACCATCTTGGCTGGTAGTTCAGTGTTTAGTGAAGCTGATGTGCTGACTCCACGAAAAATACACATTGTCTCTGACCATCTCCATAACTCACTGTCTCTCCCCTCCCTCTGCGCCCCCCCCCCCTCTCTCTCTCTCTCTCTCTCTCTCTCTCTCTCTCTCTCTCTCTCTCTCTCTCTCTCTCTCTCTCTCTCTCTCTCTCTCTCTCTCTCTCTCTCTCTCTCTCTCTCTCCGGCGCTAACCTTTTTTTCCACTGTCCATTATTTGGGATTCTGTTATCTCTACTAGAATCGTCTTGATCGTAGATTATGTGTGGTCAGTGTATCTATGTAAAGATGTGTTGTAACATATATCTAATGCTAAACAGGTTTGATAATATAGATAGCATTGTGATGTTTTTGCTGCCTAGCTATAGCAAACCTGAAATTTAGGAGGAATCGGTCGTCGGACAGGAGTGCTTGTTTTTAGCTCTCTTTTTGTCAAGATAGCAACCTGGGCGGGCGGGCGCCCCCCCCCCCCCCCCCCCCCCCTTTAACACTAGCTGGCCTTTGTGAGAGAACATATTATTCAATTACAAGATCTGCTCTAAATGAAGCTACTATCCCTTTGAGATTGCATATGTTTCTTCAGTTGATCGGTTTTAGAACATGAAAGGTAATGTTATGTACAATTTGCAATGTGAGTGCTGTATTGTTATTTATATTATTATTGTTATTATTATTATTATTATTATTATTATTATTATTATATTTAATGTTCAACTAGGGTATCTTTCTGGTATCGATTACAAAAAGATTATTTTTATTCCTTGTAATTCTTTGCAGCTCCAATATTCCTCTTTCCACTTCTACTTGCCTCCCAGTGCCCTCCCAATTCCCACCGGCGATTCCCGTGTGTGGTTCTTGCCTAAACAAATCGGGAATTCCTCTCACTTTCGATTCCAAATCTTTGCTTACACATTTCCTATTCCCGATTCGAATACCTTCTTCACCTATTTCTGTCCTTTCTCTATATTTTGTGTTACTTTATCCTGTTTTTACAAATGCATGTTATCTCTCTCTCTCTCTCTCTCATATATATATATATATATATATATACTGTATATAGTCCACTTTTACTTTATTGCTTTCTCCTAATCTTTTATCACTGACATCCATATTCCTCTCTCTCTCTCTCTCTCTCTCTCTCTCTCTCTCTCTCTCTCTCTCTCTCTCTCTCTCTCTCTCTCTCTCTCTCTCTCTCTCTCTCTCTCTCTCTCTCTCATTCCCATTCCAAGTCCATCCCCAAACATACGTCAGGGAGATGGGAATTCCTCTCACCTCGGGGGCATTCCAAGTCGGTGTCGTGCTTCTTGGAATGTCCCTTATTTTCCCCCATTCCTGCCATTCCCGGTCTGGATTCTTCTGGTCCATCGGTGGGGGGTTTGATGGAGAGCCGGGGGCAGAGAGAGAGAGAGAGAGAGAGAGAGAGAGAGAGAGAGAGAGAGAGAGAGAGAGAGAGAGAGAGAGAGAGAGAAGAGAGAGAGAGATAGAGAGAGAGAGAGAGAGAGAGAGAGAGAGAGAGAGAGAGAGAGAGAGAGAGAGAGAGAGAGAGAGAGAGAGAGAGAGAGAGAGAGAGAGAGAGAGAGAGAGAGAGAGAGAGAGAGAGAGAGAGAGAGGACGAAAGCTGTTAAAGGGACCGAAATATTTACATATATTTTCATAAATACACTCGTGGAGTTCAATCCTAATAAAGAAATGTAAGGAAAACCTCTCAAAACCCCTGGCTATAATGTGGAGAAGGAGTCTAGACACTGGAGAAATACCGGATAGTTTGAAAAACGCAATAATTGCCCCTTTGCATAAAGGAGGGAGTAAAGCACTACCAAAAAACTATCGCCCAGTAGCTCTGACTTCCCACATCATTAAAATTTTCGAGCGAGTCCTGCGAGGCAAAATCTCAACATTTATGGAAAAAAATTAACTACACAACACTGGTCAACATGGGTTCAGAGCAGGAAGATCATGTCTCTCGCAACTATTGGAACACTACGACAGAATTCTTTTAAATCCCTAGAAGAAAATAAAAACGTGGACGTCATCTACACCGATTTTGCTAAGGCATTTGATAAATGTGATCACGGTATTATTGCACACAAACTTAAAGCAAAAGGGATAACAGGTAAAATCGGATGGTGGATATACAACTTCCTCGTGAACCGAAAACAATCAGTAGCAGTAAGCCAAGTAACATCTGAGCCTTCAGACGTCAAAAACTCAGTTCCCCAAGGAACAGTACTAGCGCCCCTTCTTTTCCTCATTCTAATAAGTGACATAGATGCCAACACAAGACACAGTACATTATCCTCCGTTGCGGATGACACGAAACTGAGTATGATAGTAAAGACACAGGAAGACACGGGCCGGCTGCAAGAGGACATAAATAAGGTGTTCCAGTGGACCAGGGAAAATAACATGCAATTTAATGAAGACAAATTTCAATTAATACGATACGGAGATAAGGATTTCGTTAAAGAGAGCACAAGTTACATAACAGAATCCAATCACATAATAGAACGTAAAGACAATGTGAAAGACCTTGGGGTGATAATGTCTGAAAATATGGGATTCAAAGGACATAACCAGGTCAAAGTTGCAGCTGCGAAACGGCTAACAGGTTGGATTCTACGAACATTTAGAACTCGTGGTGAATTGCCTATGATAACACTCTTCAAATCCCGGGTGCTACCGCGGCTAGAATACTGTAACGTATTAACATCCCCATACAAATTAGGTGAAATTAATGACTTAGAAAGTGTACAAAGGAACTTCACCTCACATATAAACTCAGTAAAACAGTTACACTATTGGGATCGCTTAAAATCACTCAAACTGTATTCGTTGGAACGTAGAAGGGAACGATACTTAATAATATATACGTGGAAAATCGCAGAGGGTTTTGTACCAAATCTACATACACCAATAGCAATGAAATTCAATGATAGGAGAGGCTGGGAATGCTAGATCCCCAAGATGATAAATCGGGGGGCTATGGGCTCTCTGCGAGAGGGCTGGTTATCACATAGAGGAGCACGTCTTTTCAACAAACTCCCGCGGCGAGTGAGAGACATGAGAGGTGTCTCGTTAGACAGCTTCAAGAGAGCTCTCGATGTCGAACTACAACAATTGCCAGACGAGCCCATCTTCACAAGGGTGCGCTCCACCTCTTCGAATAGTCTGCTGCACCAATTCTCAAACAACAACGAAGGGCGGTGCGCTCTTCGGTGCCACTAGCAAGAGTGGCGAACTCCACATAGGTGAACTCCACATAGGAGGCCACACATATCTTACGATCCCTGCGAGGTGGCCAGGACTTAATCCTAGTAGAGATAGCAACCCTAAGAGAAAGTGGAAGGATAGGATTGCAAAGATGAAGGCTCTCTCTTCCCACCCTCCGCTCCGTCCGGCAATTTTGCCGTAAATGAAAACAGAAGTGAATAACCTTACAGGGCTTAGAAATGTATAGTGTAGTTGGGAATGGAAATTAAATGGCATGCACACCTGCACTTATTTTTGTTTGTATTTATGAGAGAGAGAGAGAGAGAGAGAGAGAGAGAGAGAGAGAGAGAGTTAGAGTTAGAGAGAGAGAGATAAATTGTGCTTGTGATAATAGGCGTGTTTGTGGTGGATTGTATAGTACCTGAATTGTGGTAGGAGGTTGATGTGGTAGGATTGGTTAGGCTAAACAGTGTGGTGGTCTTTGTAGCGAGACAATAGTGGTAGTTGTGGTTAATGGTTGGTTTAGTAGGGTTGACTAATGGTTTGGTGGTTTTGGTAGTTGTGGTAGTTGTGATTATGGTTGATGATTATTAAGCTGTGGTTGATTTGGTAGGATTGGCTAAATAGTGTGGTAGTTGTGGTTTTGGTAGATAAATGGGTTGTGGTTGATGTGGCAGAGTTGGCTAAATAGTATGGTGAAGTTGGTAGTTGTGGTTCTTGTGGTAGTTGTGATTATGGTTGATAGGCTGTGGTTGATGTGGTAGATTTGACTAAATAGTATGGTGATTTTGGTAGTTGTGGTTCTTGTGGTAGTTGTGATTATGGTTGATAGGCTGTGGTTGATGTGGTAGATTTGACTAAATAGTATGGTGATTTTGGTAGTTGTGGTTCTTGTGGTAGCTGTGATTATGGTTGATAGGCTGTGGTTGATGTGGTAGAGTAGACCAAATAGTATGGTAATGTTGGTAGTTGTGATGCTTGTGGTAGTTGTGATTTTGGTTGATAGTTGGGCTCCCCAATCACACCTCAACCCCTCACCATCACACCTCAATCCCTAACCAACACACCTCTTCACACCCCACCACACAACCCTCCAGTCCCACCACCTCACCCTAGTCTCACCCCCACCACACATCAACCCCCCACTACCACACCTTAACCTCTCCCCACCACACCTCTCCACACCCCCACCACTTCCTCCCTCCAGTCCCACCACCTCCTCCTACTCTCACCCCCACCACACCTTAGCGCCCCCTCCCTCTCCTTGTACCGGAATACGACTGTCATCTACATATCTCTATTCTAGCGCCAAATTGCTTCCCATCTACGAGGCTTTGAGAGAGGAGTGCCTACGGGGGTGTTGGGGAGGGTGGGGAGTCTTCTTAACACCCCCACTCTATCTTAGCACCCCCACACTATCTTAGCACCCACACATACTCTCAACCCCACGCATTTTCTCACCTCACACAGTATCTCTCTCCCACACCAACAACCTTCCCACACACTGTCTCACACCCACACTATCACTCTCCCACACCAACAACCTTCCCACACACTATATCACCCACACACTATCTCACCCACATACTATCTCACCCACATACTGTCACACCCCCACAAACTGTCACAACCCCACACACTCTCACCCAATTATTTTTTCTATCTAACCTCCTTTCACTTTTCTCTCTTCTTTCTTCCCCACCATGTTTCCCCCTTTATCCTTTTCTCTCCACTCACTTTCATTTCACTCCACTCATTCTCTCTCCCCCTCACACACACATTTTTTCCACCACCATTCCTATAACACTACCTTTTTCAAGTCTAAGTTCATCTTCTCTTCCTCCTCTCTCATTATCTTCTATCTGCTTCTCCCATAGTCTTCAGTTTCTGTCTTATCATTTTTCTACCTTCAAGTAGATCCATTATTCTCCTCTTGCTTCTTCTCCTCTCCTCCTTCTCATTTTTGCTTCTCCTCCTCCTCCTCTCCCTCCCCCCCCCCCCACCCTCCTCCTCCCCCGCCTTCTGCTTTACTATCTTCTTCTTTACCTAATAGTTAGTAACTTAGCAGTGTAGATATCCAAACTGCCCCGAAAGGATCAATAGGTCTGTTGCAGTTTGTAAGTCCTTTGTATTCCTCCTCCTCCTCCCACCTCTCCCCTTCCTCCTTTGTATTCCTCCTCTTAACACCGATATTCAAAAAAGGCAGCAAATCCCTACCCAGTAACTATCGTCCAATTAGCTTAACCTCAGTTGTATGTAAAATGCTAGAAACGGTCATACGAGACAGACTCGTAAATCACTTAGAGGAAAATAACATACTTAAAGATACTCAACACGGCTTTCCGTAAAAAACGTTCCTGTTTAACAAACCTCTTAGACTTCTTCCACGATATCCTCAACCTCTACGATGAGAGTAAAGCTGTAGATATTATATACCTTGATTTTCAAAAGGCCTTTGACAAAGTTCCCCACAAACGTTTACTGCTAAAACTAAAAGCGCATGGAATACAAGACGGTGTGTTGAAATGGATAGAAAATTGGCTCAGCGACAGAAAGCAAAGAGTAGTCATAAACGGTAAGGCATCAAAATGGACCAATGTAAGTAGCGGGGTACCCCAGGGATCGGTACTAGGACCAATTCTCTTTGTCTAATATACATCAACGACATAGATGAGGGTCTCACCTGTACAATCTCAAAATTTGCTGACGATACAAAAATGCAAATAGCGTACTCTCAAAAGAACAAGTTGACGATATGCAACACAATCTAGATAAATTGTCATGTTGGGCCCAAATTTGGCAAATGAGTTTCAATGCGGATAAATGTAAAGTACTACATATCGGATACCTAAATGAGAAAGCAAACTATTCGATGAATGGCACTCAGCTTAAGAATGTAAACAGAGAAACCGATCTGGGAGTAACAATATCGAGTAACCTAAAACCGAGTCAACAATGTTCAGAAGTTGTTAAGAAGGCAAACAAAATAATTGGCTTTATAGGCAGGTCATTTGAGCATAAATCCAAAGAAGTTATCCTAACCCTTTACAATTCATTAGTCCGCCCTCTTCTGGAATACTGCGTTCAATCCTGGTGCCCTTATTACCAAAAAGATATAAACAAGCTAGAACGAGTTCAACGTAGAGTTACCAAAATGATACCTAGCCTAAAGAACAAACCATACGAAGAGCGTCTTAGAGAATTAAATCTATTTCCTTTAACCCAGCGCAGATTAAGAGGTGACTTAATTCAAGTGTTCAAAATCATCAAAGGCATCGACAATATGAACTGTAGTAAGTACTTCACTATCGACCAATCTAATTACACGCGGGGAAACGGTTGCAAAATTATTGGTAAATCTTTTAACTCACACGAATCTAAGAATTTCTTCTTCAATCGAGTTGTCAACTTGTGGAATGGGCTTCCCCGAAACGTTATAGACTGCATCACCGTTGATTCATTTAAACTCCGCCTAGACAAATATCTCGCATCAAACCCGCGACGGACTGCGTTTGTAAATGAATAACTTTATTTTATCCCCCCCTCAGTTACTAACCCATCTGTCCCCTACTAACTTCCTAATCCTGCCACGGACATTAGTTCCAGGGCAGTATTTCCCTTTCCAATGTTCCCTTACCCACTCTAAACCACTGTTTGGACACTTGATCCTCAGTGTTTTGGAGGACAAGCAACCTAGAAGGGTCACTAGATCTGTTGTTGCTTGATTTCCTTTGTACTCCTTTGTACTCCTTTGTACTTTGTACTCTTCCTCCTCCTCCTCTCCCCTATTATATTGGGCTATGATGTCTATATTATTCGAAGCTACACATATAAGGTGTTTTTTGCATCTTTATATTTTGATGTGTATTGTCTATTTTATCACCCTCAGAAATAGATCCCAAATCCCTTGAGGGTTTATAGTATACTGTATATGTACTGTAAATCCCTTGAGGCTTGTGTTACCTGTATTCTGCTTGTAATCCCTTGTAATCCTATTGTAATTCTCCTTTCCCGTCCTTCACACCTACTGCCTGACTCTCTCTCTCTCTCTCTCTCTCTCTCTCTCTCTCTCTCTCTCTCTCTCTCTCTCTCTCTCTCTCTCTCTCTCTCTCTCTCTCTCTCTCTCTCTCTCTCTCTCAGGCAGGAAAGCGAACCTAGACATAACTAAATATTTCTTCACCCACAGTATTATATGAGTGGAATAAGCTCCTTAATGAAGTTATTGACAGTGACTCGATATACACATTTAAAAAAAGGTTAGACACATATCACAGAAAAGTTGGTCTGCAGTAGAAGCTGATCACTGATAAGAGAACCTGGCGGAAATGAAAACGTTTTCAGTTGAGAGCAGAACAAAAAAAGTATGTGTGTGTATATGTATGTATGTATATATGTATATATATGTAATATGTGTATATGTATATATGTATATATATGTGTATATATGTATATAAATAATAATTAAAAAAAAAAAAAAAGTGAAGGTGTGCATGCCTTTTCCTTTCCATTTCTAACTATACTATAAATTCCTTCAGGCGATTTCCAAGCCCTGCAAGGTTATTCACTTCTAACTATTTTCATGTACGGTATATTGCCGGAGGGAGCAGAGGGTGGGGAGAGAGCCTTCATCTTTGCTATCCTTTCCTTCCACTTTCTCTTAGGGTTGCTATCTCTATTAGGATTAAGTCATGGTCACCTCGCAGGGATCGTAAGATCTGTGTGACCAGTGTATCTATGTAAATGTATGTAAATATGTAAATCTCTCTCTCTCCACACACACAACAGGCAACAAGGGCTGAATGAGCGAGACAATGGTGATAGTCTTGTCCCTCCACTTGACTGAATGATTGCTTGCTAGACTGGCATATTGATCGACTGACTTACTGATTGACTGACTGACTGGCTTACTTACTGGTGGATTGACTGACTGACTTGCTAACAGACTGGCTGACTGACTATCTGACATTCTGACTGACTGAATTGCTAACACACCTGCTAACATACTGACTGACTGACTGACTTGCTAACACACTGACTGACTTGCTAACATACTGACTGACTTGCTGACACACTGATTGACTGACTTGCTAACATACTGACTGACTTGCTGACATTCTGATTGACTGACTTACTAACATACTGACTGACTTGCTGACATACTGATTGACTAACTGACTTGCTGACATACTGATTGACTGACTTTGCTAAAATACTGACTGACTGACTGACTTGCTGACATACTGATTGACTGACTTGCTAACATACTGACTGACTGACTGACTTGCTGACATACTGATTGACTGACTTTCTAACATACTGACTGACTGACTGACTTGCTGACATACTGATTGACTGACTTGCTAACATACTGACTGACTGACTGACTTGCTGACATTCTGATTGACTGACTTGCTAACATACTGACTGACTGGCTGACTTGCTGACATACTGATTGACTGACTTGCTAACATACTGACTGACTGGCTGACTTGCTGACATACTGATTGACTGACTTGCTAACATACTGACTGACTTGCTGATTGACTGATTTGCTAACATACTGACTGACTGACTGACTTGCTGACATACTGATTGACTGACTTGCTAACATACTGACTGAGTGGCTGACTTGCTGACATACTGATTGACTGACTTGCTAACATACTGACTGACTGGCTGACTTGCTGACATACTGATTGACTGACTTGCTGATTGACTGATTTGCCAACATGCTGACTGACTGACTGACTTGCTGACATACTGATTGACTGACTTGCTAACATACTGACTGACTGACTGACTTGCTGACATACTGATTGACTGACTTGCTAACATACTGACTGACTTGCTGACATACTGATTGACTGACTTGCTAACATACTGACTGACTGGCTAACTTGCTGACATACTGATTGACTGACTTGCTAACATACTGACTGACTTGCTGACATACTGATTGACTGACTTGCTAACATACTGACTGACTTGCTGACATACTGATTGACTGACTTGCTAACATACTGACTGACTGGCTAACTTGCTGACATACTGATTGACTGACTTGCTAACATACTGACTGACTGGCTGACTTGCTGACATACTGATTGACTGACTTGCTAACATACTGACTGACTTGCTGACATACTGATTGACTGACTTGCTAACTTAGTAAAATACTGACTGACTGACTAACTTACTAGCATACTGACTGACTGACTGACTGACTTAACAACATACTGATTGAATGATTTGCTGACATACTGACTGACTGACGTGGATGAGACTGTGAGAATGAGTGACAGGGAGGCTGGATGGCTAAGTTATTGGAGAGCTGATTGATTGTTGAAACGCGTACACACACACACACATGCACGCACGCACGCATGCACGCACACACACACACACACACACACACACACACACACACACACACACACACACACACACTCTCACACACAGACGCATATTATATATATATATATATATATACCGATATATACTGTATATATATATATATATATATATATATATATATATATATATATATATATATATATATATATATATAACAAGAGGAAGACTAGAGATAGAGCTGCGCCATACGCCATGTTTATTACTCGAATTTTCGGCATCAACAAGGTGCCATCTTCAGGTTATACAGGGGATTGGTTGTATGAACAGTTGTGTTTGGTTGAGTTGGGTTAGTTTAGTTGTCCCTTAGCTATCATGGGGTGTGGATCTCTTTCGATGTGCTTAGGTTTTTGAGGTACTGTACATGGGTGTTTTTTGTATTTTTGTGATTGTGTGCTTATCAATTATCAAAGAATTTTGGCTTTTTTGTTTGATGTTCATTGTTTACAGGATGGAGTTTGAGGCCAGTGGGTTATGATTAATGTTGTTTTGTATGTATTTGGGAGCTTTTTCACTAGGTATATTTCAGCTTATTAAGTGATAAAATGTATTACATTAGATCCATTTTCTTTCTAATAGTATAATACTTATTTTGTATATTTTTAGGATCAGTCTGTATAACCTGAAGATGGCACCTTGTTGATGCCGAAAATTCGAGTAATAAACATGGCGTATGGCGCAGCTCTATCTCTATTAATAAACATGGCGTATGGCGCAGCTCTATCTCTATTAATAAACATGGCGTATGGCGCAGCTCTATCTCTATTAATAAACATGGCGTATGGTGCAGCTCTATCTCTATTAATAAACATGGCGTATGGTGCAGCTCTATCTCTATTAATAAACATGGCGTATGGTGCAGCTCTATCTCTATTAATAAACATGGCGTATGGTGCAGCTCTATCTCTATTAATAAACATGGCGTATGGTGCAGCTCTATCTCTATTAATAAACATGGCGTATGGTGCAGCTCTATCTCTATTAATAAACATGGCGTATGGTGCAGCTCTATCTCTATTAATAAACATGGCGTATGGTGCAGCTCTATCTCTATTAATAAACCTGGCGTATGGTGCAGCTCTATCTCTATTAATAAACAGGGCGTATGGCGCAGCTCTATCTCTATTAATAAACATGGCGTATGGTGCAGCTCTATCTCTATTAATAACCAATGGCGTATGGTGCAGCTCTATCTCTTATTATAAACATGGCGGATTGTGCAGCTCTATCTCTATTAATAAACATGGCGTATGGTGCAGCTCTATCTCTATTAATAAAACATGGCGTATGTTGGCAGCTCTATTCTCTATTAATAAACATGGACGCTATGTGTGACAAAGCTCTATTCTCTATTAATAAACTATGTGAGCCTATGGTGCTAGCTCTATCTCTCTATTAATAAACATGGCGCTATGGTGCAGTATCTATCTCTATACTAAACCATGGCGTATGCGTGCCCCAGCGTTCGATTTCTTATGTAATAAACATGGAGCTAGTGGCGCAGCTCTATTCTATCAATACACATGGCGTATGGTGCCGCTCTCTCTCTCTCATTAATAAACACTCGGCAGTATGGTGCAGACTCTATCGCTATTCTTCCTCTTGTTATAGCGAAAAGAGGTGCCCCCTCGGCCCCCTACTGATGT
>CM064487.1:2164690-2197190 GCA_032716605.1 Paralithodes platypus
GTGCATCGGCCTGTTATAGCCTGATTCGAAGCCTGTTAATGGCTGGAGGCCCTTTATACATTAAATAAAATAGTGTATAATTAGCCAGAATAGAGTTAAAAGGACTGCTCCGGTACAGAAGGGGTTATTATATTCTCCGAAACAGGCTAGAGGGTCCAACGAATAGCCTTGATGGGGGCAATTCATTCGTGGCCACCCCATGGAGGATCAAGGTTACTGGAAATAAATACATAGTCATTCTTTAGTATGAACTTCCTTTCGTGAATGGTAATAGTAGTAGTAGTAGTAGTAGTAGTAGTAGTAATAGTAGTAGTAGCAGTAGCAGTAGTAGTAGTAGTAGCAGTAGCAGTAGTAGTATGTAATGCCTCTTAAGTGTAATGCCACTATTTAACTGTATAGATAGGACAAGTCCAATGAATTATTTGTTTAAATAGGCAATAACAAAAACAATTTCAGTGGAACTTCTTATAGTTCGTAAGATTAACAAAATATGAATAAAAGATAACCTTTCATTGATGTTTGATTAAGGGGAGATTTCCACTTGAGGGATTTTTTTCTTTACCCCTTTCTCCCTCATGTTTAGCCCCATTGCTTTTGAGATTTTAAGACGTTCGCCCCATTAGTTTGGCGATTTTAAGAAGTTTCACCCCATTTATGTCACTTTTAAGACCTTTCATCCCATTTAGATGTCGATTTTTTCCTGGTGAGCGATAGCGAACCTGTAATTTAAGGGGATTAACCGGCCTTTGGCCGGGACATTTTTCTACCGAAAAATGTACACATTTATCTTGAAAGGGGGTCAAGGGGGTGTAATTTCAAGATTGATGGATATTTAGGAAACACACTAAAAGCCTCCCCTTAATGGTTGTGTAAATCACAAGCCATATTATACGCTGTTTCAGGTTTTAGCCGGTTAAATACATAATAAATAATAATAGCCCAAATGAAACGATTCCTGAAACTGTCTTCGTGGTGCGATGTATAAGGTGTTGATTTTCGGTGTGAGCATCCTGGGTTCGAATCCACGGACTGCCACATGTGTTTGTGAATTTCATTAATCGATTTTAGGAGTGTGGTTGGTTGTAGGAAGGAACATAATAATTCAGATAAAATACGTGACATGAGGACACATATTATATACATCCTCAATTTGGTTATATATATATATATATATATATATATATACTGTATATATATCTTTAAGGAGCAAAACATATACAGTGAATATACAGTGCCGTCAATACAAGATTGGAAACTAAACCCAGATGTTGAAAAACAAAGAACATATTTAAATGTTTTATTTTGGTATGTAGAAAGGAAAAAGGAAGACCCTCCAAAATGAGTTTAACTTATGACAGCTAAAAGAAATGAAGGAGCTCGAACGCAAGGAACAGACGGGCCAAAATCTGAGTGGCTAGGAAGATGAGATACGACAATGGAATAATGAGGGTGAGGAATGAAAATGGAGGTGGGCAAATTGAACAGCCCAGGTAAATTGAGAGAGAGAGAGAGAGGGGGGGGGGGAGTTAAATAAATAGCGTAAGAGAGAGAGAGAGGGGGGGGGGGAGAAGGGGGAAAGATGAAATATGACCTTAAATATTGGGGGTGAGAGAAAATGTTGAAAAACAAATATGTAAACAGAATATATTTAGGAAGGTCAGAGGTTGCATGTAAGCGATGGAAGAACCAGGCCGAGAGAGAGAGAGAGAGAGAGAGAGAGAGAGAGAGAGAAATATATATAGGATTATGCCAAAAAGAGTACCAACTTGAAAGTCAAACAGAGAGGGGACGCAAACCAGGTCAAGGAAACTACAAGTGTTAAACGAGCATACTAATATATATACCGTATATATATATATATATATATATATATATATATATATATATATATATATTAGTTTATTGATTTATTTCTATTCATATACAGTATATATATTGTGTGTGTGTGAGAGAGAGGTGGGTAGGAGGGGGGGGGGGGGGGGGGGTAGGTAATGAGACAGATAGTTTGATAGATACTGGAGAGAGAGAGAGAGAGCGAGCGAGCGAGCAAGAGAGCTGGAAGTCATAGCGCAAATATGATATACAGTATAGCAGCCTAAGAGTGAGAAATGGACAGAGAGAGAAAAAGTGTGAGTGAGTATGTTTGTGTGTGTGTGTGTGTGTGTGTGTGTGTGTGTGTATATACAAAAAAAGCTTGGACACTCGTTCAGAATATCGGAAGTTTGATCCCGGCTGGGAGTATTTAAACATATATATATATATATACCGTATATATATATATATGTATATATATATATATATATATATATAGTATTATTATGTTTTTTCCACCAACCAACTTCACCTCTAAACTCAATTGATGAAATCAACAAATACATGTGGCACTCCAAGGACTCGAACCTAGGATACTCACATTGAAATTCCGCGCACTAATGCATTACGCTATCAAGACAGTTATAGTATATACAGTATATATACGGATAAAACAAATATAAATAGCAGTATAGATAATTTGTATAATATATGATCAATTGTATATACAGTATAGGCCTACCCGATATAGTGATAAAACAAAATATATTTTTTTTTTAGAAAACTACAACGACGGCTGGAAACCCAAACGAGGAGCTCTCGTAATATATCCATTAAGGGAGCCAACCTCGCTTTGTTTCTCTTTCTCTCCCTCTCTCTTTGGCTTGTATCCATGCGGCCCCATCCAGCCAACTGTTTTAAGACGTTTACCCCCATCCAGGTGTCAATATTTTCCTGGCGAGTGATAGCGAGCCAGCATATTATAATTTTGTTTTTATGACAGCAAGCTAAATGTGTACAATTTTCGATAGATTTTTTTTTTCTCCATACACTGCTGGCTCGCTATCGCTCGACAGGAAGAAATCGACACCTGGATGGGGATAAACGTCTTAAAACAGTTGGGTGAATGCCAAATGGATACAAGCCAGAGAAAGAGAGAAAGGAAGAAAAAAAGCAGGTGACCCCCCTAAGAAAGCAGGTGACCCCCCTAAGAAAGCAGGTGACCCCCCTAAGAAAGCAGGTGACCCCCCTAAGAAAGCAGGTGACCCCCCTAAGAAAGCAGGTGACCCCCCCTAAGAAAGCAGGTGACCCCCCTAAGAAAGCAGGTGACCCCCCTAAGGGAAGCAGGTGACCCCCCTAAGAAAGCAGGTGACCCCCCTAAGGGAAAGCAGGTGACCCCCCCTAAGAAAGCAGGTCACCCCCCTAAGAAAGCAGGTGCCCCCCCCTAAGAAAGCAGGTGACCCCCCCTAAGAAAGCAGGTGACCCCCCCTAAGAAAGCAGGTGACCCCCCTAAGAAAGCAGGTGACCCCCCTAAGAAAGCAGGTAACCCCTCCTAAGAAAGCAGGTGACCCCCCCTAAGAAAGCAGGTGACCCCCCTAAGAAAGCAGGTGACCCCCTAAGAAAGCAGGTGACCCCCCCTAAGAAAGCAGGTGACCCCCCTAAGGAAAGCAGGTGACCCCACTAAGAAAGCAGGTGACCCCCCTAAGAAAGCAGGTGACCCCCCCTAAGAAAAGCAAGGTGACCCCCTAAGAAAGCAGGTGACCCCCTAAGGAAAGCAGGTGACCCCCCTAAGAAAATAGGTGACCCCCCCTAAGGAAAGCAGGTGGACCCCCCCCCTAAGAAAGCAGGTGACCCCCCTAAGAAAGCAGGTGACCCCCCTAAGAAAGCAGGTGACCCCCCTAAGAAAGCTTGGTGACCCCCCTAAGAAAGCAGGTAACCCCCCCTAAGAAAGCAGGTGACCCCCCGTAAGGATGACTCTTAGTAGCAGGTGACCCCCCGTAAGGATGACTCTTAGTAGCAGGTGACCCCCCGTAAGAAAGCAGGTGACCCCCCCTAAGAAAGCAGGTGACCCCCTAAGAAAGCAGGTGACCCCCTAAGAAAGCAGGTGACCCCCCTAAGAAAGCAGGTGACCCCCCCTAAGAAAGCAGGTGGACCCCCCTAAGAAAGCAGGAGGACCCCCCCTAAGAAAGCAGGTGGACCCCCCCTAAGAAAGCAGGTGACCCCCCTAAGAAAGCAGGTGACCCCACCTAAGAAAGCAGGTGACCCCCCTAAGGAAGCAGGTGACCCCCCCCCCTAAGAAAGCAGGTGACCCCCCTAAGAAAGCAGGTGCCCCCCCTAAGAAAGCAGGTGACCCCCCTAAGAAAGCAGGTGCCCCCCCTAAGAAAGCAGGTGACCCCCCCTAAGAAAGCAGGTGACCCCCCCTAAGAAAGCAGGTGACCCCCTAAGAAAGCAGGTGACCCCCCTAAGAAAGCAGGTGACCCCCCTAAGAAAGCAGGTGACCCCCTAAAAAAGCAGGTGACCCCCCTTAAAAAGCAGGTGACCCCCCCTAATTAAAAAGCAGGTGACCCCCTAACAAAGCAGGTGACCCCCCCCCTAAGAAAGCAGGTGACCCCCCTAAGAAAGCAGGTGACCCCCCTAAGAAAGCAGGTGACCCCCCCTAAGAAAGCAGGTGACCCCCCCTAAGAAAGCAGGTGACCCCCCTAAGAAAGCAGGTGACCCCCCCTAAGAAAGCAGGTGGCCCCCCCTAAGAACGCAGGTAGCCCCCCTAAGAAAAGCAGGTGACCCCCCCTAAGAAAGCAGGTCACCCTCCTAACAAAGCAGGTGACCCCCCCTAAGAAAGCAGGTGACCCCCCTAAGAAAGCAGGTGACCCCCCCTAAGAAACAAGAAAATAATGTTATGATAAGCATTATGTATAATTATACTGATGAAATAAAATACAAACGTAATAATTAACCTACAATGCCGGCTGGGAATTCCAATTGTGAAGCTCTCAAAATATCCATTGAAATATATGAACAGGAATACCCCTTGTGTTTGTATGAGAGAGAGAGAGAGAGAGAGAGAGAGAGAGGAGCATCGGAGTGTGAGAATCTGAGGTTTGGAATATAAGAGAGACAACGAAAATTGTTCTAACAAAAACACATTTATAAATAGATATAGAAGAAATGTCTCAGGGAAGGAATAGAACAGTTACGGGTATCTTAAAGGGAGAATATATATTTTATTATGTATTAATTTGTTTATAATTACTACTACTACTACTACTACTACTACTACTACTTCTACTACTACTAAAACTACTAATATTTTTTTTTTTCATTATTGCTGTCCTCATTATTATTATTTTTTATTATTATTATTATTATTTTTCATCCACCAGTAAATCTCCTGTGTGTTCGTAGATAAAGGTTATTCCCAGCCTCCTAAATATCTCTGCTGCACCAATCTAATAACAACTATAATTATCCGTGATCAAGGACTCTTAAATGACCAGGACAAGCTGACTTTGATGTTTAAGGGATATTAATTTGGTTACCGAAAAGTAATGCATTGTATTACATCAAGTTATTTAGACAGGTAGCAGTTCTCAGTTTCGCTCAGTTTCTCAGATGTTTCACCCCATTGTATTTCCTAATTAAGCCGTTTCATCCCATTAGTTATGCTATTTAACACGTTTCACTTCATTATTTGTTGTAGCTGAGACTATTCACCCCATTAATTTGGCGATTTTATAACGTTTTCCCCAAATAAAATAGTCGATAATTTCCTGGCGAGCGATAGCGACCCTGCAATTTGATGTAAACTGGCCTTGCATGGAACATTTTCCTACCGAGGGGGATATCTCTCTCTCTCTCTCTCTTATTATCTTTCTTATTCTCTCTCTCTCTCTCTCTCTATCTCTCTCTCTCTCTCTCTCTCTCTCTCTCTCTCTCTCTCTCTCTCTCTCTCTCTCTCTCTCTCTTTCTTATTATCTTTCTCTCTCTCTATCTCTCTCTCTCTCTCTCTCTCTCTCTCTCTCTCTCTCTCTCTCTCTCTCTCTCATTCTCTCTTATTCTCTGTCTTATTCTCTCCTCTCTCTCTCTTTCTCTCTCTCTCTCTCTTATTCTCTCTCTCAATAATAAGTATATGTAAAGTAATACACATGAGGCCTAATACGCTTGGTAATTAAATGTAAACTTAAATTAACAGTAATTAACGGGCCAATTATCTGGCTTTGATGTGCAGAGGAGAGTAATTGAATGCCGGGAAAATATTGATTGTATTACATTTAGGTAATAACACAAACGTCAGACGGTTTGGCGGAATTATTTGATATATATATATATATATATATATATATATATATATATATATATATGCACTACAAACAAATTATACCTGGTAATTCTGATAAATATGTATGTATGTATGCAGCTCCAACTTCTCTATACCCCGAATCTTGTAAGTAGTCGATTAGTACGCGATATAGAAACAACACTCACTCTCTCTCTCTCTCTCTCAAACACTCTCACACATACACACTCTCTTTATCTCTTACACTCTCACTCAGTCTCTCTCTCTCTCTGTCTCTCTGTCTCAAACACGCTCACACACACACACACACTCTCTCTTTCTCTCTTACACTCTCACCCAGTCTCTCTCTCACAGTGCCAGACCCCCAGACCACTTTCCACACACGACACATGACGGATCACCCAAGCTTTCACATCAACATAATTTTTTGGCCCAAGCAAACTCTTAACATAATATCACTAGGCTTTAATATCACGAAATCTGTCTATATCACGAACTCTGTCGAAATTTAGCATCACTAGGCTGCAGTATCCCAAGATATATATATCCCGATATATATATATTTTTTTTTTTTTTTTTTTTTTTTCTATATTCCAACTACTCCCGCTCTCTATTTATATTTAACCGTTTTTTTGCATTTTCACTGTATCAATTCAAGGGATTGGGGTTCCCGAAAAGGGGGATCTAATCATGACGCTATTCTTGACTTACAGCGTCCTGGCTTAATAATCCAGTAGGGTTGATAGCCTCTGAAGCCCTATTCTAAGTAAATCACTGTCTCTACTTTTATGTATTATGTGTATTTCTTTCTCACTTGCTTTATTAATGTCTTATTATACACAATACCCCTAGATTTCAATGTGATTCCAGTAGGTGTGTGTGTGTGTGTATGTGTGTGTGGGGGGGGGGGGGCGACTGCTGACAATGATTAGGCTTGAAGGCGATCTGGGTGGGCATTAGGCTTGAAGGGGATCTGGGTGGGCATTAGGCTTGAAGGGGATCTGGGTGGACATTAGGCTTGAAGGCGATCTGGGTGGGCATTAGGCTTGAAGGCGATCTGGGTGGGCATTAGGCTTGAAGGGGATCTGGGTGGGCATTAGGCTTGAAGGCGATCTGGGTGGACATTAGGCTTGAAGGGGATCTGGGTGGCCATTTGTTCCCTAGGCTTGAAGGGGATCTGGGTGGCCATTTGTTCCCTAGGCTTGAAGGGGATCTGGGTGGCCATTTGTTCCCTAGGCTTGAAGGGGATCTGGGTGGCCATTTGTTCCCTAGGCTTGAAGGGGATCTGGGTGGACATTAGGCTTGAAGGGGATCTGGGTGGACATTAGGCTTGAAGGCGATCTGGGTGGGCATTAGGCTTGAAGGCGATCTGGGTGGGCATTAGGCTTGAAGGGGATCTGGGTGGGCATTAGGCTTGAAGGGGATCTGGGTGGACATTAGGCTTGAACGGGATCTGGGTGGGCATTAGGCTTGAAGGGGATCTGGGTGGGCATTAGGCTTGAAGGGGATCGGGGTGGACATTAGGCTTGAAGGCGATCTGGGTGGGCATTAGGCTTGAAGGCGATCTGGGTGGGCATTAGGCTTGAAGGCGATCTGGGTGGGCATTAGGCTTGAAGGCGATCTGGGTGTACATTAGGCTTGAAGGCGATCTGGGTGGGCATTACGCTTGAAGGGAATCTGGGTGGACATTAGGCTTGAAGGCGATCTGGGTGGGCATTAGGCTTGAAGGCGATCTGGGTGGGCATTAGGCTTGAAGGCGATCTGGGTGTACATTAGGCTTGAAGGCGATCTGGGTGGGCATTAGGCTTGAAGGGGATCTGGGTGGGCATTAGGCTTGAAGGCGATCTGGGTGGGCATTAGACTTGAAGGGGATCTGGGTGGGCATTACGCTTGAAGGCGATCTGGCTGGGCATTAGGCTTGAAGGCGATCTGGGTGGGCATTAGGCTTGAAGGGGATCTGGGTGGGCATTAGACTTGAAGGGGATCTGGGTGGGCATTACGCTTGAAGGCGATCTGGGTGGGCATTAGGCTTGAAGGCGATCTGGGTGGGCATTAGGCTTGAAGGGGATCTGGGTGGGCATTTTCTAGTTTGAATGCAGTCTGGGAATGCGTTTTGTTATCCTAATAGACAAACTTAAATATATTGCTCGAAAATAGCAAAAGTAAACACAATCATCCTGGCAAGCGGTAGCGAGCCAGCATATTTTTGTAAATGTTTTTGACAATGCAGGCTCGCTTTCGCTCGCCAGGAAGAAATCTATTCCTCGATGGAGATAAACGTCTTAAAACAGTAGACTGAATGGGGCCGAATGGATACAAGCCTAAGAAAGAGAGAAAAGGAGAAAAAAAAGAAGGTCACCCCCCTTAAATCACGCTTCAAGTCACATCACGAGAACGTATGATTTGTAACACGATTCAATTTACTTGACTATATATTATAAGAGAAACTGGTGATATTAATGGCGTGTTTCGTTTCATGTGCGTGTGTGTGTATGTGTCACTTACACTTTCACTTACGCGTTCGTCAAGGGGAATCCACGCAATGCGAGCTAAGCTCATTATTATCGCGCCTCCTTAACTGGGAATGTATTGCGTGAAATGCATGTTAAGTGTTTATGTATCGTTGGAATGGCTGTGGAGTGTGGATGTGTGTGTAGTCTGTATTTTAGCCAATTGGCGACATCTGGAAACGAAGGGTTAGGGTTAATCTGTACGGTACCATTCTCACTACGGTACCAGTCTCACCCGAAGGCTTAGGTTGACCAGTACGATACCCATCTCACCTTGTAACCGATCACCAACCCCAGATGGGACGTCACAACTTCGTCCACTTATACCAGGTTCCTATTTATACTGCTTGGTGAACAGAGGCTACACCGTTAGGAGACTTGCCCAAATGTCTTTTCCCCGCCCGGGTTTCGAACCCGAGACCTTCTGGTTGTGAGCCAGACGCGCTATCAGTTACGCTGGTGTTCTTACGTGTGTTAATGCACCTCTTGATTTGTTCATGATCTTTCAAATAATATTCAAGTAAAACAAAATAATTAATGGTTACTTCCCAGTCTGTTTAGCTCTCCCCCCCCCCCCCTCTCTCTCTCTCTCTCTCTCTCTCTCTCTCTCTCTCTCTCTCTCTCTTTTCTCTTTCTCTCTCTCTCTCTCTCTCTCTCTCTCTCTCTCTCTCTCTCTCTTTCTTTCTTTCTCTCTCTCCAACTCTCAATAACAAGCAGTATAAATATTTCCCCCAGTTCAGAACTATCCAATTCAGCACGGTCCGCTCCACTACACGAGATCCTGATATACCCGTCGGAAAGTTTATACTGAACACTTGTAGGTTAAAGTTGGGAGAAGTTGAGCCTAGCAATTGCTTTATGATTGACGAGTGGAGCATTGGTAGATACAATAATTTATTTATAATTGTAGTTTATATATATATATATATATATATATACTGTATATATAGGCCTATGTATATATATATATATATTTTTTTTTAAAGAGACAATATATGGAGGAATGAAAAACAAACACAAAACAAATAAGGTCCGTGTGCCTAAAACTATGGTGTTCGATTCCCCCTCAGTAAATGACATTTGGGCAAGTCTCCGTACACCCTGTGCCCCGGGCGGGTGCCCGACCCCGAAAGGGGTTGAAATAGGGGAGCTATCCCCCCGCCAAAGGCGGCTTTCTAGGGCCTTTCCTAGCTGATGCTGAGAGGATTGGGTTCTAGTCATGTGGTGATGGGCTGGTCTATCAGAGTGAGAACTGAGCGATCTCTGCCATACCCATAGCTTACTCTGACTGTTCCTTTAACTTATATATTTTCTAGATCTCAAGTGACGGCGTCTTTTCCGTGGATTGACCTCCCAATCTACCAAGATTGGAAGCCAAAGCGTCACATTTTTCCCTTGCCCCTCAACTTTCTCTTCATAATTGCTGAGGGGCACAGGGCCCTGGGTGGGGCTTTGGTTTCCCGGGCGTTTCCGCACCCTCCTCAGCTCCCCGCCATGGAGTGGCTTCGGTCACCCAGGCTTTATTGTGGTCGGCAGGAAGGGTTCTGTGGGGGCGCTCGGTTATGGCCTTGGAATTGCTCGGGGCCTTGGGGCTGTTCGGCCAGGCAGCTTGGGGAACAACAACAACAACAACAACACCCTGTGCCTTGGTTTCACTCAACAACAACTTGCGACGCTCCAGTGAGTTTTTATTCGTGTTATGATTCTACCAATTTGACGTGTGTGTTTTTATAGATAGAAATATGTATTCGTAATTTACTCGGCAGCTGCGAAAGACATGTTTTATAAATATTTAGGAAAGAACGTGTAAATTGTCCATGGCTGTAATTTTCTGGCACTGTGATCCCTCATCTCAAGCTACCTTGTACAAAGACTCAGGTACCTTACTCATTGTTTGTATGCGTTTTATATGTGGGTTGCATTTTGGGGATGTCACCATGTATATAGATAGATATATAAAGATACATAGATAGATAGATAGATATATATAAAGATAGATAGATATACAAATAGATGGATGGATGGATAGATAAATAGATAGATAGATAGATAGATAGATTGACAGACGGACATATATATATATATATATTTGCCTAAATAAATTGGTTGCTAACGATTAATATTTTTGTTTTGTTCTATTACAGAGGTGAGTTGAAGCTGCCACCATTCTTGAAGGTCATATAAGAGTAAGTACTATACACGGTCACAAATGAAGGGCAGAAAAGGGGTATGATGAAGGTATATAAAACATGGTGTGTGTAATTCACTCACTTGTTCGAGTGAATTACACACACTTGTTCGTCAAGGGGAATCCACGCAATGCGAGCTAAGCTCATTATTATCGCGCCTCCTTAACTGGGAATGTATTGCGTGAAATACATGTTAAGTGTTGTATGTACTGTTGGAATGGCTGTGGATGTGTGTGTAGTCTGTATTTTAGCCAATTGGCGACATCGGAAACGAAGGCGTAGGGTGGATCTGTATGGTACCATTCTCACTATAGACGGTACCGTCTCGCCCGAAGGCTTAGGTAGCCATCAGCTTAGGTGAACCATATGATACCCATCTCGCCTTGTACCATTTTTGCCAACCCCAGATGGGACGTCACAACGTCGTCCACTTATTCCAGGTACCTATTTACAGCTAGGTGAACTGAGGCTAACACATGAAAGGAGACAAGCCCAATTTGTCTCCGCCCGGCCGGGGATTGAACCCCCGACCCCTCGTGTGTGAGACGAGAGCTCTACCTACTAGGCTACGGGCTGTGTGTGTGTGTGTGTGTGTGTGTGTGTGTGTGTGTGTGTGTGTGTGTTTGTATCATCTGCAGTAGAGTTCAGAAGCCCAGATCAACTAAGGGAAAAATTTGCCAGGTAAAACGAAATAGACTGTAGTTATAGGTACTGATAGGTAATTAAGTTTACAAACAAATGTTGTCGTATAACCTTTCTTTAAATCCTTGTCCATATACTTTAGATATATAGTGTTCCCTTAGGATACTTAATAACTGACAAATCATTTAAGGGAAGATTTGAGTTTAGTTTGTTCATTTAATTATTTATGTATTATTATCTTCAGTTTCCTCCCATAATCTCCACCAAGCTTAGAAATATACCCCCAAGATAAATTTGTACAATTTTCGGTAGAATAATGTCCTGGCCGAAGACCGATTCTTCCTAAATTACAGGCTTGCGAGCGCTCGCCATTAAAACTAGACACGTAATATTTTGTTTTTCGATGTGGATGAGGGAGACAAAGGGCAGAACTGCCTGTGATGAGTACCTCCCCCATAGTTGAAAGAGTGACAGGGCCAAAATTAAGGAGCAGTCGAGCCAAAATGCCTGGACACACGGAGTTTGAAGCAATTCAAGTCATAGGATGAGGGAAAGATAGCTCCAGAGCTCAGCTGTTGAATAGAAGAAATATTGGGAGTGTCGTTTCACTCTTGAGTTGGAGAGTTGCACAGAGTAGGGGTGGGATTGTGTTGCAAGACAGGTACCAATTACCCTACGTAGAGGAAGTGGTATACACTGAGAGAGCTCTGAGGAATACTGATTATTGTAGTAGCCATAGAATAGTGAGAGAGATGCAACATTGCGGTGAAGAGAGAGAGATTGTTTAGAGTCGGTGAGTGGACGGGAGTGGCCACCCCTTCGGGGATCACGGCGTCAGGCAATAGAAAGATAGATAAATAGATATATGAATTAATTGCGAGTGTGGTTTCATTTAATGATCAGTTGACTAGTCACATGAGTTAACCACTACACCATAACATATACTAGTCACATGAGTTAACCACTACACCATAACATATACTAGTCACATGAGTTAACCACTACACCATAACATATACTAGTCACATGAGTTAACCACTACACCATAACATATACTCATAATTCAACCATGCGCAAATTATTTCCATGCATAAAATTACAAAGAGGAACAGAAGTTAGGTGGTCAACTTTACAGCTCACTTTAACCACTGCATAAACAATCCACACTCGTAATGCAATCATGCGCAGTAGATGTCCACGTATTAAATCACCGAGAGGAACAGAACGTATGTGTGTAACTATACGTAAAGGTAAACTGCTCCGTAAACCGATTTGCCTAAAAGCTCTGGTATTCCCGAACGAACACGATTTATTTGGCCGATGTTCCGGTAGTTTTTACTTTGCCGGCGGTGGGTCGGTCGGCGAAGGTCTTTGAAGGGTCGACTTTAGTTGTTTGTGTTGTTGTTGTTGTTGTTGTTGATGATGATGGTGGTAGTGGTGGTGGTGGTGGTTTTCCTAACTTCATTTGGTGCAGAGCGGGTTGTTTTAGACCAGCCCTGTTTCACTCCATTAGTTTAAGAGATTATAAGGCATTTCACCTCATTAGTTTAGCGGTTAGAAGACGTTTCACCTCCTTCAGGTGTATATTTTTCTGGGCGAGCGATTGAGAGCCTGACATTTTTTAGGAACCTACTTATGGTCGGAGCATTTCTCCACCGATTTTTGGTTTACATATTGAACTAAACGGGCTTGGGGGTTGGGGGGGGGGGGTACTTTGAAGAAGGTCTGGGGAGGCTTCGTAACCCGATTGCCTAAAAATCTTCAATATTCAACATTTATGCGTTTGAGTTTTTTTTTTTATTTATTTATGTTTTTTTTTTATCTGCGGTGGGTTGGCGAAAGTCTATGAAGCATCGATTTTTTTTTTTTTTTTTTTTTTTAGTGGTTAAGGGATGAGGTCACGAGGAACCTATTTACCCTGGCATAGACCTATTTTACTGTTAGGCGATCAGAACAGAGGCAAGGGGTGTGAGGAGATTGCCCAACTATCTCCTACCAGCCGAGAATCGAACTCGGTCCTCCCGGTCAGAAACCGAGCGCTCTACCAATGTCGCTACTGGTCACCCCACTTTTGTTGTTGTTCTTTTTCTTTTTCTTTTTATTTTTCTTCTTCTTCTTCTTGGGAATCAGAGGTGGCGGTTGGATAAGAAATGTGTGATATAACTCTTTCGGTGAGGACGCATTCTTGTTCTCTTTTATTTCTGGTTGTCATCAGACGATGTTGTACAGTTTAGGAAGGATCTCTGGGAATTCAAAGGGATAAAAGCTATCTCAATTTACTCTCCATCTCCCGCAAGATCTTCCTAATCTGAACCAAATTCGGCCTTAATAATCAGGATAAATTGTCATGCTGCGTCTTAATCCTTAACCCTATTTGAACCGAAGGGGGTCTTTTTGAGCCTCGCCTGATTCGTTCCATGAGTTTGGAGACTTTAAGACGCTTCATGCCATGAGTTTGGTGATAATAAGACGTTTCACCCAATTCAGGTGTTGATGATGTCTACTGTAGGCGAGTGATAGCCAGCCTGTAACATAAAAGGCCTTCACATTTTTCTATCGAAAAATGTATAAATTTAGCTTGAAGGGGGTCTGGGTGGGCATATTTTAGTTTGAAGGGAGTCTGGGAAGGCGTTGTTGTTAGCCTAGGGAACAAACTAATATGCATTGCACGAAATCGGCAAATGCAAAGACAATTTTCTCTAATAATTTAACGATATATCATAATATCCCACAAGGCGTCGGCTCAATTAGTGTTAAGGGGTTAGGTAAAATACATAGGAAAGACTTTGGGGGAGACACTCGTTACAGTCAGCCTGCATTTTGTTTCTTTGATACATATAGGACAAAAAATAGGGAGAAGGACCAAGATAATAAAGGTAGATTGTAGAAGGTAGCTAGATGAAGGTAGATTACAGAAGGGAGGTAGATAGAGGTAGATTTTAGAAGGGAGGTAGATGAAGGTAGATTACAGAGGGGAGGTAGATTTTAGAAGGGAGGTAGATTATAGAAGGGAGGTAGATTATAGAAGGTTGGTGGATGGAGGTAGATTATAGAAGGGAGATAGATTATAGAAAGGAGGTAGATTATAGAAGGGAGGTAGATTATAGAAGGGAGGTAGATTATAGAAGGGAGGTAGATTATAGAAGGGAGGTAGATTATAGAAGGGAGGTAGATTATAGAAGGGAGGTAGATTATAGAAGGGAGGTAGATTATAGAAGGGAGGTAGATTATAGAAGTGAGGTAGATTATAGAAGGGAGGTAGATTATAGAAGGTTGGTGAATGGAGGTAGATTATAGAAGGGAGGTAGATTATAGAAGGGAGGTAGATTATAGAAGGGAGGTAGATTATAGAAGGGAGGTAGATTATAGAAGGTTGGTGGATGGAGGTAGAATATAGAAGGTAGGTAGATTATAGAAGGGAGGTAGATTATAGAAGGGAGGTAGATTATAGAAGGGAGGTAGATTATAGAAGGGAGGTAGATTATAGAAGGTTGGTGGATGGAGGTAGATTATAGAAGGTAGGTAGATTATAGTAGGGAGGTAGATTATAGAAGGTTGGTGGATGGAGGTAGATTATAGAAGTTAGGTAGATTATAGAAGTGAGGTAGATTATAGAAGGGAGGTAGATTATAGAAGGTTGGTGGATTATAGAAGGGAGGTAGATTATAGAAGGTTGGTGGATGGAGGTAGATTATAGAAGGTTGGTGGATGGAGGTAGATTATAGAAGGTAGGTAGATTATAGAAGGTTGGTGGATGGAGGTAGATTATAGAAGGTAGGTAGATTATAGAAGGTTGGTGGATGGAGGTAGATTATAGAAGGTAGGTAGATTATAGAAGGTTGGTGGATGGAGGTAGATTATAGAAGGTAGGTAGATTATAGAAGGGAGGTAGATTATAGAAGGGAGGTGGATGGAGGTAGATTATAGAAGGTAGGTAGATTATAGAAGGTAGGTAGATTATAGAAGGGAGGTAGATTATAGAAGGTTGGTGGATGGAGGTAGATTATAGAAGGTAGGTAGATTATAGAAGGTAGGTAGATTATAGAAGGTAGGTAGATTATAGAAGGGAGGTAGATTATAGAAGGGAGGTAGATTATAGAAGGGAGGTAGATTATAGAAGGGAGGTGGATGGAGGTAGATTATAGAAGGTAGGTAGATTATAGAAGGGAGGTAGATTATAGAAGGGAGGTAGATTATAGAAGGTTGGTGGATGGAGGTAGATTATAGAAGGGAGGTAGATTATAGAAGGGAGGTGGATGGAGGTAGATTATAGAAGGTAGGTTGCTTATAGAAGGTAGGTAGATTATAGAAGGGAGGTAGATTATAGAAGGGAGGTAGTTTTAGAAGGTTGGTGGATGGAGGTAGATTATAGAAGGGAGGTAGATTATAGAAGGTTGGTGGATGGAGGTAGATTATAGAAGGTAGGTAGATTATAGAAGGGAGGTAGATTATAGAAGGGAGGTAGATTATAGAAGGGAGGTGGATGGAGGTAGATTATAGAAGGTAGGTAGATTATAGAAGGTTGGTGGATGGAGGTAGATTATAGAAGGTAGGTAGATTATAGAAGGTTGGTGGATGGAGGTAGATTATAGAAGGGAGGTAGATTATAGAAGGTTGGTGGATGGAGGTAGATTATAGAAGGTTGGTGGATGGAGGTAGATTATAGAAGGTTGGTGGATGGAGGTAGATTATAGAAGGGAGGTGGATGGAGGTAGATTATAGAAGGGAGGTGGATGGAGGTAGATTATAGAAGGTTGGTGGATGGAGGTAGATTATAGAAGGTTGGTGGATGGAGGTAGATTATAGAAGGGAGGTGGATGGAGGTAGATTATAGAAGGTAGGTAGATTATAGAAGGGAGGTAGATTATAGAAGGGAGGTGGATGGAGGTAGATTATAGAAGGTAGGTAGATAATAGAAGGTAGGTAGATTATAGAAGGGAGTGGAGGGAGGTAGATTATAGAAGGTAGAGATTATAGAAGGAGGTATATAGAAGGTTGGTGGATGGAGGTAGATTATAGAAGGTAGGTAGATTATAGAAGGTAGGTAGATTATAGAAGGTAGGTAGATTATAGAAGGGAGGTAGATTATAGAAGGGAGGTAGATTATAGAAGGTTGGTGGATGGAGGTAGATTATAGAAGGTAGGTAGATTATAGAAGGGAGGTAGATTATAGAAGGGAGGTAGATTATAGAAGGTTGGTGGATGGAGGTAGATTATAGAAGGGAGGTAGATTATAGAAGGGAGGTGGATGGAGGTAGATTATAGAAGGTAGGTAGATTATAGAAGGGAGGTGGATGGAGGTAGATTATAGAAGGTAGGTAGATTATAGAAGGGAGGTATATTATAGAAGGTTGGTGGATGGAGGTAGATTATAGAAGGTAGGTAGATTATAGAAGGTTGGTGGATGGAGGTAGATTATAGAAGGGAGGTAGATTATAGAAGGTTGGTGGATGGAGGTAGATTATAGAAGGTAGGTAGATTATAGAAGGTTGATGGATGGAGGTAGATTATAGAAGGGAGGTAGATTATAGAAGGTTGGTGGATGGAGGTAGATTATAGAAGGTAGGTAGATTATAGAAGGTAGGTAGATTATAGAAGGGAGGTGGATTATAGAAGGTTGGTGGATGGAGGTAGATTATAGAAGGTAGGTAGATTATAGAAGGTAGGTAGATTATAGAAGGGAGGTAGATTATAGAAGGTAGGTAGATTATAGAAGGTTGGTGGATGGAGGTAGATTATAGAAGGTAGGTAGATTATAGAAGGTTGGTGGATTAGGATTATAGAAGGGAGGTAGATTAGAAGGTAGGTAGATTATAGAAGGAGGTAGATATGTAAGTAGATTATGAAGGTAGGTAGATTATAGGTAGGTAGGTAGATTAGAAGGTAGGTAGAGCTATAGAAGGTAGGTAGAGTATAGAAAGGAGGTAGATTATAGAAGGAGGTAGATTAGAGAAGGGAGGTAGATATAGAAGGTAGGTAGATTATAGAAGGGAGGTGGATTATAGAAGGTTGGTGGATGGAGGTAGATTATAGAAGGTAGGTAGATTATAGAAGGTAGGTAGATTATAGAAGGGAGGTAGATTATAGAAGGTAGGTAGATTATAGAAGGTTGGTGGATGGAGGTAGATTATAGAAGGTAGGTAGATTATAGAAGGTTGGTGGATGGAGGTAGATTATAGAAGGTAGGTAGATTATAGAAGGTAGGTAGATTATAGAAGGTAGGTAGATTATAGAAGGTAGGTAGATTATAGAAGGTAGATTTAGAAGGTAGGTAGATTATAGAAGGTAGGTAGATTATAGAAGGTAGGTAGATTATAGAAGGTAGGTAGATTATAGAAGGGAGGTAGATTATAGAAGGTAGGTAGATTATAGAAGGTAGGTAGATAGAGGTAGATTGTATTATAGTCTATTTGTTTTCCAACTGATGGTAAATTGATTCCTTTGGTATCTGATTTCTCAATTATTATGGGAAAAATATTATCCTAGTTTTCCTAATTAGCTACGTATTTCGCTACCAAATCACAGTAATAAGTAACACCTCGTTCTTAACATTAATCATCCATTACAAACCCCAATGTACTTGAATAAATTCATGAAAGTATGTGGTATTCCCGGGATTCGAACTCGGGACACCACACCCAGAACCTAAGCACCTAAGCATAGTAATTAGAACGAAGAGATAGCAATTTGCCATCAGCTGGAGAAAACGGAGTGTAGTGATGGGGATTAATGGTCGACAGGTCATATACAGAGTCTGTCGGAAGATATTTGGGTGATGGTAGTTAATAAGAAGAGAGAGAGAGAGAGAGAGAGAGAGAGAGAGAGAGAGAGAGGGGGAGAGGAGAGGAGGAGGAGAGGAACAGCTGAGAGAGAGAGAGAATGACAGGGAGAAAAAGAGTTACTGATAGCGAGAAGCGAGAAGATATATAGAGTGACAATTATAGACCTATAGAGAGAGAATACCGAGAAAGAGAGAGAGAGAGAGAGAGAGAGAGAGAGAGAACGAGAAGAGAGAGAGAGAGAGAGAGAGATACCGAGAAAGAAAGACCCAAAAAGAGAGAATGAAAGGGGGAGAGAGAGAGAGAGAGAGAGAGAGAGAGAGAGAGATAATAAAACGGAGAGCAAGAGTTAATGATAGCGAGAAAGAGATACAGGGAGGGACAAAAAATAATAGATAGAGAGAGAGAGAGTGAGAATGAGAGAGAGTGAGTGTTGGTGTGTGTGAGTGATTTTTCATTATTTTTGTTCATACACCACGGACACAATTACAAAGATACACACACTATGGCATGTTTCTTTTATAACAGGGCTTATCGCCAATTGAGAAAGAGAGAATGTGTGTGTGTGTGTGTGTGTGTGTGTGTGTGTGTGTGTGTGTGTGTGTGTGTGTGTGTGTGATTGTTGATTATGTATATTACGTTGATGATGCTACATTGACACTGACACACTCTCCCCTGATACTCTAGGCCTCACCATGAGCTACTTGAATTATAACAATGCTTTATGGTCAATTGAGAGAGAGAGAGAGAGAGAGAGAGAGAGAGAGAGAGAGAGAGAGAGAGGAGGGGGGGGGGAGTGAGTGTATATATTCAGTATATATTACTGTATATACCGTTGATTATCCATTGGCATTCTTCCAAAGGCCCACAATAGGCGCTGATGTTATGTTTCACCATGATATATTTGATTTAGTACACTATTTTATCATCTGAGAGAGCGTTACATATATTCATGTAGATGTACACTCACGCGTACCAAAAGTTGCTCAGGGGTGGGTCCTTCCTTCCCTTATTCCACCCAGGGCAGGTGGAAGGGGGGAGTTGGGTCCAAGTCTACTTCCACCCCCAAACTATCCCCAACTCCCCCACCTTCCTTATCTAGCTGGCAGTTAGTGATTAGCGATGATTGTTCTCATGTATTGCAAATTATTGTCAAACCATCATTGCACATGCTTACAATGGCCAAGTATATTTCGATCAATAATTGGTATCAGCAATATCTAAGCATTAATTAATGTTTTCGAGTGAGATATACAAACATGTTCCTAATTTGTCACACCCTATTCAACATCTGACAGACATTAATACAGCACACAGCGAGCAAAACGTCATGACAGCGGAGACATGGACATATTTGGCCAACCGTACAGTTGGCCAAATTAGTCGTGTCTCCGCTGTCATTACGTTTTGGTCGCTGTGTGCTATATAAATGTCTGTCGGATGTTGAATAGGGTGTGTAAAGGTAGAAGCATATGTTTGTATATCTCACGCGAACGATGACGACGACAGACAAGCGGACTGGTGGTGCACAGTATACGGGCGGGACCTCTTTTTTTTTTTTTTTTTTTTTTTTTTTTTTTTTTTTTTTTTTAAAGGAGGGTCGTGGGCGGATGTTTTCATAAGCTTGATGCAGGTCTACTGAGGAAATTAACACAAAATAGTAAACATACACAAATAAGAAAATAAATCCCCTCTTGATTGTATATGAGACATTTGCATTTCAGAGGTTTGTTTATTTAGTTCGAGGCTTCACAATGTATCGGAATAAACCCTTTCAAGACTACGACGCAATTTGAACGTATTTTGGATACCATTAGCCGATGGCATATACTGTAGTTTAGGAAGGATCTGTGGGAATTATAATGGTAAAGGCTATCTCAATTAACCCTTAGACTTCCATATACCCTTCCTAATCTGAATAAAATCGTCTAATAATAGTTAGAATTCATAAAATAAATTCGTCATCGGATCACGAAAGAGTTAAGGATTTACCTACAGGAGCATTTACGAAGTTAAACCTGTTCGAATCTTTAACCCCTTGAAGATTATGACGAGTGTTAAGAGTTTATTCTGGCTGTCACATGAGTAAGAGTTGGAGTAAGACAGAAGGAGATTTGTGTTGGTTAAAATAGGATTTCAGAGGCTATTAACCCTATTGGATCATTAAGCCAGCACACTGTAAGCCAAGAATAACGTCAGGACTGCAGCCCCTTTTCGAGAACCCCAGTCCCTTTTAGACAGAAATATACCGGTACATATATTTATATTGCACCAAATAATACATACCCAAGCCACACGATAGGCACGGAACATAAGCCTCTTATGATTACTATATAGGGAGTTATATACGGTGCTGTTATATACCAGAGAGAGGGGGGGGGGGGGGGGTGCGTGTGCGTGCGTGCTTTTATGTGTATACATAATATGTGTGTTGAAAATAATATGTCAGTTTATATGGTCACTTTTACACAATATATGCCTGTGTATTAGACTGTGTTCACCTGCTAGTTTTCGTGTGAGTGTATGTATGTATTGTAGTGTAGTTATTTGGCGTTTATCGGTATTGTACTAATGTAGTTTTTTGTAATTAACGTGAAGAATTGTATGATTATGAAACTCAACGCTAATGTACATGAGAGACTCCTTTATTTAGATTAATTAAGCCAAGTGATACAACGTCAAGTTCACAGAAAACGGGAGACATTTGGTGGTTGGGGCGGGAAAAGCGCGACATTTAGTTTTCTCGGCTGGGTACCCGGAGAGGCAAGTCAAATCACCTTCCCTATTTAACTCTAGGGGATCGTCATAATTATTTTCACTATCCATAAACAACATACTGTATTTGACTTAGCGGTTTAATAGTTTAGTTGATTTTTAAGACGTGTGTTTCTGTTATCGTATATAAATGTCTAGGTGAAGGACTATAGTCTCTCACTTGATTCCCAGAGACGGAGACACTAGGAAAAGACGCGTCGCTCTTCTCGCAGTTATTATTGCTTGTTGTGCGCGATATTCGGGTGCCGGAAGTGCGGAAAGAGACTAGAGGTGGCGTTTGACGAATAGCGGACGGTCTGAGAGGAGAATCGGAAGGAAATAAGCTGAAATAAGGTGAGAAATGGGTGATACATAAGTAACCCTTTCAGGATACGATGATGCAATCTTTCATTAAGTTCTGGCTATCATTGCATAGTTGTATGCAGTTTAGGAGAGAGAGAGAGCGAGAGAGACAGAAAGCGAGAGAGAGAGAGAGAGAGAGAGAGAGAGAGAGAGAGAGAGAGAGAGAGAGAGAGAGAGAGAAATAGATAGATAGCTAGAGAGAGAGAGAGAGAGGATTATGTCAATATAAAACAGGAACAAACTTAACTAATCATAAGATATGTTGATAGGACATTGTTAAATGTAGGAACAACAAAAATATATATATTGAAAGTGAAAGAGAAATGGAAAATAAGACAATAAATATTGGGAATTTATCGAAGAAGGTATGGCAACAAACATTTACAAAAATATGTATACATGGAAGATAAATATGGAAAGGTAAACCAGAATACAGACGTTAGGAGGGGGTGGAAAAGGGCTAAGGAAATGACTGTACAGTATCTAGGGAGGAAAGGCACGAGCAAACAGCAGGAGCTTTTATTTATTTGATTTTATTATATATATACCGGTACATAATATATATATATATATATATATATATATATATATATATATATATATACAGTATATATATATTGATATATACTGTATATATATATATATGCCTACACATTATATTCGTATATATATATATATATATATTACTGTGTATATATATATATATAGAATTATTATATATAGATAAGTCAACACCTGATATAGATATATATATATATATATAAAATATATATATATGCCTACACATTATATTCGTATGGCCAGTTAGTAAATTTTCTTGTAAATAAACAAGGTTAAGATAAGCATCAATTTCAGTATTAATAAGTTTATTAGTTATTACTTTGATGTTTCTGGCAGGTACAGGTACAGTTATCAGTTCACTTAAGGTTAGGATACGGATTTTTTTTTTTTTTTTTTTTTTTTTTTTTTTTTTTTTTTTTTTATGGCGGGGAATAATGGTTGGACAGGTGTGAAGGTCGGGGGCCGGGGGAGTGCTGGAGCGACCTTGGTGACCCTGGTCTCTGGGTCTTCTGGGTGACCTGGATGTGTGTGAGTGTGTGCTTTTTTTTCTGTGTTTATTTGTTGTTTTATGTTGTTTTTGTGTTTTCCCTGTTCTTGCTCTGTCTTGAGTCGGCTACCCCCAAAATGGGGATTGGGCCTGAGCATATAGATAGATAGATAGATAGGTGTGAAGATAATGGACGGAAATGGACAGGTGATTTTCTTTAATTAGGAGACAGACTGACATATAAGTAAACACTCACACATACATACATACATACATGCAAAGGGACATACAGACATTCATACATACATACATACATACATACAGGCAGACATTCATGTAAACACACACACAAACAAACGTACACAGAAGTCATGCAAACACGGCACATATTACGTGTAGTATTAATAATATAGGCTTGGTGGTTTTCGTGGAGGTGGTGTGTGGGGTAATGATGGTACTAGAGGCTTATCATCAAGAGAGAGAGAGAGAGAGCGCGCATGTGTACAATTTGTTTTTGTCTTTCTGTTTCCATTTATTCATATTATATCTGGGTCACCTGATTGTTAAGGCACTTTTTTTTTCTTTTTTTCTTTTTTTTCTTTTTCTTTTTGGTAACCAAGCCTTACACGTTATTAATTATACATGTTTTATTGATGAGTGGGGTGAGGTACTTTATCGGGGCATAATTATAAATACAGTAATATGATATTCAGTTGGTAAAGTCATCTGGCTAAGGGGAGACGGGTCGTTTTTCTGGTCCTCCTTCTTCCTAACGGGGCTAAACGTGAGGATGAAGGGGGACCAGAAAAATTACCCCATCTCCCCTTAACCCTTTCCGTACCAGCGACGTGGTGCTATATTTTCTTCTAGCTGAAGGTAGATGATACTGTGCAGCTTAGGAAGGATGTGTGGTGGTTAAAAGGGTTGGTTGAGGTAATTTGAAGCTTTATTATTGCTAGGGGTCCTCTTAAGGGGAGACTTCCACCTGGAGGATTTTTTTCTGGACCTCTTTCTCCCTCATGGTTAGCCCCATTGCTTTTGATATTATAAAACGTTCGCCCCATTAGTTTAGCGATTTTAAGAACTGTCACCCCATATTAAGACCTTTTGTGCCATTCAGGTGTCGATTTTATCCTGGCGAGCGATAGCGAGCCTGTAATGGTGAATCGGCCTTCGGCCGGGACATTTTTCTACCGAAAAATGTACAAATTTATCTTGAAAGGGGGGGTCAAGGGGGAGCAATTTTAAGCTTGATGGAAGTCTAGGGAATCAACTAAAAACCTCCCTTAAAACCTCCTCTTAAGGTGAATAAAATGATCTACTAGTTGCCAGAATATGAAAGAAAGGACGGCTCTGGTACTGGACGGGTTAACCCCATCTGTACCGGTGCCGTCCATTTAGATTTGTTCTGGCTACCACTCGACGATTTCAGTCAGCTTTAAAAGGGCCTCCAGCAATTAACGGGCTTCGAACTATCTCCCTTAACCCTTTTTACCACCACAGGTCCTTCTTAAACTACACATAATCGTCTAAATATCGCTAGAAAAAAAGGAAAAAGACGTTGCGGTATAGAAGGGGTTAAGGGGAGATTTCCACCTGGAGGGTTTTTTTTTGTCTGAACCTCTTTCTCCCTCATGTTTAGCCCCATTGCTTGTGAGATTTAAAGACGCTTGCCCCATTAGTTTGGCGATTTTAAGAACCCTCGCCCCATTTCTGTCAATTTTAAGACCATTCGTGCCATTTAGGTGTCGATTTTTTCCTGGCGAGCGATAGCGAGCCTGTAATTTAAGGGGAACCGGCCTTTGGCCGGGATATGTTTCTACCGAAAAATGTACAAATGTATCTTGAAAGGGGGTCAAGGGGGAGCAATTTTAAGCTTGATGGAAGTCTAGGGAATCAACTAAAAACCTCCCCTTAAAGGTTCTCGTGCCAATGTCTAGTATTAGGTCGTTTATTATTCAGTGTTCGTGTATATTCTCCGGTGGTATTAGGACAGCGAGTGAATAAGTGATGGTCAGGTCAGGTCAGGTGAAGGTATTGAGGGATAAGCCTTGACATCGGCACCTCATAGCTACTTTCTACTTTCCTATTGTCTGAAGGGTGTAGAGAGGGGAGAGAGGAAGCTGTTGGAGTGGCTTTGTTATGATGGTGGTGGTAAATAAGCAGAGGGTGTTGCCAATTTAGCTACTTTCCCGCTAGATCTACAGGTGTTTACTTCGATCAAGAGGCAACTTTTTACATTTAGCGACATTAACTCTAGCGTTATTCTGGAAATTTGAGCCATTTTAGAGAGATATTGTAGAGATTGTAGAGATATTGTAGAGATTGTAGAGATATTGTAGAGATTGTAGAGATATTGTAGAGATTGTGCCATTATTACTTCGATCGACAGGCAACTTTTTACATTTAGCGACGTGAACTCTAGCGATATTCTGGAAAATTGACCCATTTTTGCGACATATTGTAGAGAGTGTGCCGGTATTGTAGAGAATGTGCCGGTATTGTAGAGAGTGTGCCGGTATTGTAGAGAGTGTGCCGGTATTGTAGAGAGTGTGCCGGTATTGTAGAGAGTGTGCCGGTATTGTAGAGAGTGTGCCGGTATTGTAGAGAGTGTGCCGGTATTGTAGAGAGTGTGCCGGTATTGTAGAGAGTGTGCCGGTATTGTAGAGAGTGCCGGTATTGTAGAGAGTGTGCCGGTATTGTAGAGAGTGTGCCGGTATTGTAGAGAGTGTGCCGGTATTCTAGCTATTGTCGACATTTGTTTACTATCTAGCGGACTTGATTTGGTAACCCTGGTTTAGCAGAGGGTGTGAAGGAGCGGAGCACGGAAGGACAATTATTGTAGTTCCAGACACTCAGAACAGTTAGTGGATTACTTTTCTTTTGTTTTCCCCCATGCCGTATTGTTTATTCTTCTCTTGGGTATTATTGACGAGTTTAAGGGGAGGTATTTAGTTTAAGGGGAGGTATTTAGTTTAAGGGGAGGTATTTAGTTTAAGGGGAGGTATTTAGTTTAAGGGGAGGTATTTAGTTTAAGGGGAGGTATTTAGTTTAAGGGGAGTTATTTAGTTTAAGGGGAGGTATTTAGTTTAAGGGGAGGTATTTAGTTTAAGGGGAGGTATTTAGTTTAAGGGGAGGTATTTAGTTTAAGGAGAGGTATTTAGTTTAAGGGGAGGTATTTAGTTTAAGGGGAGGTATTTAGTTTAAGGGGAGGTATTTAGTTTAAGGGGAGGTATTTAGTTTAAGGGGAGGTATTTAGTTTAAGGGGAGGTATTTAGTTTAAGGGGAGGTATTTAGTTTAAGGGGAGGTATTTAGTTTAAGGGGAGGTATTTAGTTTAAGGGGAGGTATTTAGTTTAAGGGGAGGTATTTAGTTTAAGGGGAGGTATTTAGTTTAAGGGGAGGTATTTAGTTTAAGGGGAGGTATTTAGTTTAAGGGGAGGTATTTAGTTTAAGGGGAGGTATTTAGTTTAAGGGGAGGTATTTAGTTTAAGGGGAGGTATTTAGTTTAAGGGGAGGTATTTAGTTTAAGGGGAGGTATTTAGTTTAAGGGGAGGTATTTAGATTAAGGGGAGGTATTTAGTTTAAGGGGAGGTATTTAGTTTAAGGGGAGGTATGTAGTTTAAGGGGAGGTATTTAGTTTAAGGGGAGGTATTTAGTTTAAGGGGAGGTATTTAGTTTAAGGGGAGGTATTTAGTTTAAGGGGAGGTATTTAGTTTAAGGGGAGGTATTTAGTTTAAGGGGAGGTATTTAGTTTAAGGGGAGGTATTTAGTTTAAGGGGAGGTATTTAGTTTAAGGGGAGGTATTTAGTTTAAGGGGAGGTATTTAGTTTGTTTCCTACTCCTCCAGCAATCTAAAAATGTCACCCCCTTGACCCCCTTTCAAGATAAATTTGTACATTTTTCGGTAGAAAAATGTCCCGGCCGAAGGCCGATTACTCTAAAATTACAGGCTCGCTATCGCTCGCCAGGATAAAATTGAGACCTAAATGGCACGAAAGATCTTAAAATTGACAGAATGGGGCGTAAATTCTTAAAATCGCCAAAATAATGGGGGCGAACGTCTTAAAATCTCAAAAGCAAGGGGGCTAGACATGAGGGAGAAAGGAGTCAAGAAAAAAGTCGCTCAAGTGGAAATCTCCCCTTAAAAAGAACTTGTGGGAGTGAGAGGATTAATTGACCAGTTGCGAGTTTCAGGCTAGGAGGAAGTTGGAGCCGTAGTCATCGATATTTAGCAGAATTACCATCTAGAAAATACATTTATAAATTCATGAAAACCAAACTCAAAGTCGTCCAATAATAGCCATTATGTTAAGTTAAATAGCGACCTGTGCTAAAAGAGTTTGAGGGGAGATGATTGATTTTTCTGGACCACCTTCTCCCTTATGTTTAGCGCTAACCCATTAGGTACTGAGATTTTAAGACGTTTGCTCCATTAGTTTGGCGATTTTAAGAGCTTTCGCCCCATTTCTTTGCCAATATTTAGACCATTCACGCATTACAGGTGCCGATTTTTTCCTGGCGAACGACAACGAGCCTGCAATTTAAGAGGAATTGGCCTTTGGCCAGGATATTTTTGTATAAACAAAACGTACACATATACTGTATATTGTATGTGTACGTGGTGTTTTAAGCTTGATATAGGTCTAGGGAAGACATTGAAATAAACTTAAAAAGATAAAGTAAAATAGTGCCCCGTACAGAAAGAGTTTAAAATAGTGCCCCGTACAGAAAGAGTTTAAAATAGTGCCCCGTACAGAAAGAGTTTTAAAATAGTGCCCCGTACAGAAAGAGTTTAAAATAGTGCCCCGTACAGAAAGAGTTTAAAATAGTGCCCCGTACAGAAAGAGTTTAAAATAGTGCCCCGTACAGAAAGAGTTTAAAATAGTGCCCCGTACAGAAAGAGTTTAAAATAGTGCCCCGTACAGAAAGAGTTTTAAAATAGTGCCCGTACAGAAAGAGTTTAAAATAGTGCCCCGTACAGAAAGAGTTTAAAATAGTGCCCCGTACAAAAAGAGTTTAAAATAGTGCCCCGTACAGAAAGAGTTTAAAATAGTGCCCCGTACAGAAAGAGTTTAAAATAGTGCCCCGTACAGAAAGAGTTTAAAATAGTGCCCCGTACAGAAAGAGTTTAAACAGTGCCCCGTACAGAAAGAGTTTAAAATAGTGCCCCGTACAGAAAGAGTTTAAAATAGTGCCCCGTACAGAAAGAGTTTAAAATAGTGCCCCGTACAGAAAGAGTTTAAAATAGTGCCCCGTACAAAAAGAGTTTAAAATAGTGCCCCGTACAGAAAGAGTTTAAAATAGTGCCCCGTACAGAAAGAGTTTAAAATAGTGCCCCGTACAGAAAGAGTTTAAAATAGTGCCCCGTACAGAAAGAGTTTAAAATAGTGCCCCGTACAGAAAGAGTTTAAAATAGTGCCCCGTACAGAAAGACTTTAAAAACAGTCAAATATTCGGGCCGAGCTAGGAAGTGGCGGCCGACAGAGAGTTTGCGATTCCCTCCGCGTGTGTCAAAATGCGCGAACTTTCTCCTGCCACCATTTACATACAGAGGAGCCAACTTTCCCTTCTACAACTTTAAATGGAGTCTCTCTCGTAGTTTCCGGAAGGCGAGGCCATTACTGATCTTTGTTCAACTAACTAGGGAGAGGTAGTTCATTTGATAATGGTCTATTGGATTAACGGGGCGAAATAATTTGAAAGATATTGATATTTTTATTATTGTTTTAGTTTCGTCCCTAGATCTTCATCAAATTTAAACAAAATCTCCAAAATTCCCCTTCTAGCTAAATTTGTAAATTTTTCGGTAGAAAAATTTCCCGGCCGAAGGCCGGTTCCTTCTAAAATAAGAGGCTCGCTTTCGCTCGCTAGGAAAAAATCGACACCTAAATGGCACGAAATATCTTAATATTGACAACAAAATGAGGCGAAAGATCTCAAAATCGCCAAACTAATGGAACGAACGTCTTAAAATCTCAAAACTAATATGCTAAACATGAGGGGGAAGGGGGTCCATAAAAAGCGAGTAGTACCCCCTTAAATGGAGTCTCTCTATCTTAGTCTCCGGAAGGCCAGGCCATTACTGATCTTTGTCCAACTCACTATAGTCCGTTCATTGGGCAGAAATCGTAACCTCTAACCTCTGTAGCTCAAAAAGGGCTAGAGCTAATGAGCTGTCAATTTCCACACCTTTTCCCTACCCAAACCTTCCTATGGGGTAGAAATATTCGCTCGATTACTCTAGTCATTTTTGAGTTATGAGAGGTTAGAGGTTACGATTTCTGCCCCAACCTAGAATGAACAGACTATAGGAAGGGTACTTCATTTGGATTAACCCCTTCAGCACCATGACGAATGTTTACCTTTCATTTTGGCTACAGTTAGACGATTTCATGCCGTTTCAAAAGGACCTATGTTTTTCAGAGGGTTCATTGAGGTCGTATTTACCCATTTGAGTCATAGAGGTACATAATTAAATAGAGAAAATCGTCTAATGTTAACCAGAATATGATGAATATTACGTAATGTTGGGTAAAGGGTTAAGTGGGGATGGGCGTAATAATATGAATACATATTGATCTTTGTATTATTGTTTTCGTTTCGTCCCTAGATCTCCATCAAACTTTTAAAAATCTCCAAAATTCCCCTTCTAGATAAATTTGTACATTTTTCGATAGAAAAATGTCGCGGCCTAAGGCCGATTCCTCCAACTTATAGGCTCGCTATCGCTCACCAGGATTTAGCTTGTTTCTGCCATTGTCCTGCAAAGTATTTTAGTTTGTCCCCTAGGCTAACAAAAACGCACTCCCAGACTTCCTTAAATCTAAAAAATGGCCACCCAGACCCCCTTCGAGATAGAAAAAAAAAATAATAATAACTATCGCAGCCGAAGGTCGATTTTTGTCAAGTTACAGGCTCGCTTTTGCTCGCCCAGAAAATGTCGACACCTGAATGGGGGGTGAAGTGTCTTATTATCGCCAAACTAATGGGGTGAAACGTCCCGTGTGACACCCCATTTAGAGAGGTCATTGGCCTCATCCCTGCCAAACTTAGTGAAATGTAAAAGTTGTGTGAATTACCATAATACTGTGTGTGTAATGCTCTCTCTCTCTCTCTCTCTCTCTCTCTCTCTCACACACACACACACACACACACACACACACACACACACACACATCTCTATCTCTGTCTCTCTCTCTCTCTCTCACACACACACACACACACTCTCACTCTCTCACTCTCTCTCTCAAACCCCAAGTTAGGCTATTCACTATTGGGAATGCCTCTGGAAGTGACTGACTTGGAAAAGGATTTGGGTGTTCTGATTAGCAGTGACCTAAAGTTTTCCAAGCAGTGCATTGAAGTAGAGAAAAAAGCTCAGAAATTATTGGGCTATATTTAGAGGCAATTTAAGTATAGAAATATGGAAATAGTCCCCACACTTTACAACGCTCTGATACGGCCTCTCCTGGAGTATGCTGTTCAATTCTGGTCTCCAGCACTCAGGAAAGATATAGAGCGACTAGAAAGAGTACAAGCTAGAGCTACAAAGTTTATTCCATCGCTTAGAAGAATGAGCTATGAGGGGACCGGTTGAGTGCTCTTGATCTCTTTCCGTTGGAGACACGCAAACTACGAGGTCAGCTCATTGACGTTTTTAAAATACTTAATGGGTTTGACAATGTGGATTATAGCAAAATGTTTAGCCTCAATATGAATACAACATGCAACCATGGCTAAAAATTAGAATTGAAAAGGTTCAGCACTATTATTGTGGAAACTTTTTCACATATAAAACCTGTTCTACCTGGAACAAATTTCCCTCCGAAGTTGTAAACAGTTCTTCAATAGAGAGTTTAAGAAGAGAGTAGATAGTATTTTGCACACTCTGTAAAGAGTGTAGTGCATTAACAGACTCTGTCCTTCCACTTCGAGTATCTCCTCGGAATGGACCGCAAGGTCTCTGAGATACTAACTATTCCTTGTAACTCCTTGGAACACACACTCTCTCTCTCTCCTCATGATCTACTTAGCTGTGTTTGAAGTCAGAAAGTTTGTTATGGAGATGCTACGTTTGCGTAACGACACCTCATACATTATACAAAACTACACCCCTTCATATTGTCCATCATTAGCATTCTCTCAACTAGCGGGGCACGTGGTAGAGCGCATACCTCCTCCTTCATCATATTCAGGTTACCATTAGACGATATTTCTTTAGTTTATAACCTACCTCTACGACTGATATGGGTAATTACGATCTCCATAGTATGCCCTCTCAATAACATAGGTCCTTCTTAAACTGCATAACATCGTCTAATTTTAGCCTGAACCAAAGGTAAACAGGCGTCATGGTGCTAAAGGGGTTAACCCATTGCATACCTGGGACATCCTTTTCATATTATTCTGGATACTATTAGCCGATGTGCTTCAGTTTAAAAAGAGCCTCCAGCAATTAACAGGCTTCCAAGTATCTCACATAACCGGTTTTAATACCACAGATCAGTATAACCGGTTTTAACACCACAGATCAGTATAACCGGTTTTAACACCACAGATCAGTATAACCGGTTTTAACACCACAGATCAGTATAACCGGTTTTAACACCACAGATCAGTATAACCGGTTTTAACACCACAGATCAGTATAACCGGTTTTAACACCACAGATCAGTATAACCGGTTTTAACACCACAGATCAGTATAACCGGTTTTAACACCACAGATCAGTATAACCGGTTTTAACACCACAGATCAGTATAACCGGTTTTAACACCACAGATCAGTATAACCGGTTTTAACACCACATATCAGTATAACCGGTTTTAACACCACAGATCAGTATAACCGGTTTTAACACCACAGATCAGTATAACCGGTTTTAATACCACAGATCAGTATAAAACTGCACAAAATGGTCTAAATATAGCAATACAATAGGAGTTTATAACAATACAGTATAGCAATACGGTAGGGATTTATAGCATAGGCCTACTGTATATATTGTTCTGGATCTGGGCTCCAGGATATATAATAATATATATATATATATATATATTTTTTTTTTTTTTTTTTTTTTTTTTTTTTTTTTCCTATGTAAATGATCGCCTCCTAAATTCAATCCCTTCTTCCTTGGCGCATATCTTACCTGCCCACCAAATTCCGTGAAAATCTCTGGGTGGCCTCCTAAACCGAATCACTTCTTCCTTGGCGTATACGCTATCTACCCAACATATTTCGTGAAAATCGGTTCATAACTATATTCTAATTGCCTACCAAATTTTGTTTAAATGTCCTAACTTTGTGAGATATCTTGTTTACAGACAAACAAACACACAAGCTAAACTTATATATCATCCCTACTCCCTTAAGGGGAGGTTTTTAGTGTGTTTCCTAGACTTCCATCAAGCTTAAAATTTATAAATTTTTCGGTAGAAAAATTTCCCGGCTGAAGGCCGGTTCCTCTTAAATTACAGGCTCGCTATCGCTCGCCAGGAAAAAATCTACACCTAAATGGGACGAAAGGTCTTAAAAGTGACATAAATGGGGTGAAAGTTCTTAAAATCGCTCAAACTAATGGGGCGAACGTCTTAAAATCTCAAAAGCAATGGGGCTAAACATGAGGGAGAAAGGGGTAAAGAAAAAAATCCCTCAAGTGGAAATCTCCCCTTAATGTAACTTTATTTTATGGTCGATCTGCATACATGTTTATCTGCTCATCTCTCTGACCTATGATGATCCTGGACTATATTTATCCAGATGTTGATGCGAAGCGGCTTGGTTGTGGAAAACGTGTAGCCTCTGAGGTGAACCATTGATTTTAGGGGCTGGTGATTGAATGGTGTTTGGAGTGCTTGCCTTTGGCTGGCGTCTATTATATGTATTCTTCCCCTGTCATCTCTATTCCCTTCCTGAGACTTTTTGCTGATCCTCCCTACCGCTTAAGGGGAGGTTTTTAGTTGATTCCCTAGACTTCCATCAAGCTTAAAATTACTCCCCCTAGACCCCCTTTCAAGATAAATTTGTACATTTTTCGGTAGAAAAATTTCCCGGCCGAAGGCCGGTTCCCCTTAAATTACAGGCTCGCTGTCGCTCGCCAGGAAAAAA
>CM064487.1:2202190-2214679 GCA_032716605.1 Paralithodes platypus
TCATTCAACGATGGCCTTCCCGAGTTTTCACCTGATGCTGGCTAGCAATATGCACTGTTGCTATTCACCACAGCACCCAGACTCTCCGCGAGCCTAAGCCGCGCCCCTGGCGACATCTGGCACCACCACACACATCCCACACTTTTCCCAAGTTTAAGCAGGATCGAGCCTCCTCTGACGCTCTCTCTGTCTCCTCTAACTTTTCCTATGGTCTTCCCTTTCTATCCCAACCCTTGCTGCTACGCAATCCCTCACTTATTTAGTATTCGTCCTATCCAATGCTCGTTCCTCCCTCTCCCTCTTGTCCTTGACAAGGAACAACAGATTGTTAAGAGAGGAATAGAACAATCAAAGCAAAAAAACAAATCCTGCCCGACACACAACTGACCCATATAACTGAAACTGTCTAGATTTATGATCCCGGAATAAGAGAAACAACAACGACTCGGCCGGATTACAAACACTTCCCTCTATCATACTTTACAGGAGAGGGGTAAGCTCCTGTCTAATCCACTATAAACATCGTGTTTCTACAAGGGTGCCAATTACTCTTTTATTCACCCAAATGTAAACGCCATCTATAGTAATGTGCCGGAACTTAATGTCGAATAAATCTAGGGGTGTAAACTGCCTTTTCTGTATAATATGGTCTATACAGTATTAATGCAACATCCTATAATATCCTGAGGAGAGTCTATAAGCTTCATGTCCTCAAACTATACCTTCACATATATTGACAGTACTATTATTTGTATTAATATAATATACACGGGTATATAATATACGGTAGTATATAAAATATTTGTATGTGGAGTTAATAATTTTTATCACAGGTGCTTTGTGTAAATATTGTATTGTTTATACTTCCACCACAAATTCCTACTTGGGTCATTTATCATACCCAAACCTAGGTTATGTTAAGGGGAGATTTCCACCTGGAGGATTTTTTTCTGAATCCCTTTGTCCCTCATCTTTAGCCCCAATGCTGTTAAGATTTGGAGATAAGTTAGACGATCTTAAAAACTTTCGCCCAATTTCTGTCAATTTTAAGACCGTTCGTGCAATTTAGGTGTCGATTTTTTCCTGGCGAGCGATAGCGAGCCTGTAATTTAAGAGGAACCGGCCTTTGGCCGGGACATTTTTCTACCGCAAAATGTACAAATTTATCTTGAAAGGGGGTCTAGCGGGTGTAGTTTTTAGCTTGATAGAGGTCTAGGGAACAACCTAAATACCTCCCCTTAAATAAATGTAATCGTAGCGTAGTGGGATTGAGGCTTTTTGTAACAGCTCAATGCCAGACGAATACAATGCAACACATATGTTTGGGATGGCTTCTGATACAGCTCAATGCCAGACGAATACAGTGCAACACATATGTTTGGGATGGCTTCTGATACAGCTCAATGCCAGACGAATACAGTGCAATACATATGTTTGGGATGGCTTCTGATACAGCTCAATGCCAGACGAATACAGTGCAACACATATGTTTGGGATGGCTTCTGATACAGCTCAATGCCAGACGAATACAATGCAACACATATGTTTGGGATGGCTTCTGATACAGCTCAATGCCAGACGAATACAGTGCAACACATATGTTTGGGATGGCTTCTGATACAGCTCAATGCCAGACGAATACAGTGCAACACATATGTTTGGGATGGCTTCTGATACAGCTCAATGCCAGACGAATACATTGCAACACATATGTTTGGGATGGCTTCTGATACATTATTTGGTAAGCCCTCTATTTTAACATTTTGTTAAATCTTTGAGAACCAATCGTAGTTTAAAGATATAGTATGGATCATGGTAGGTAAAATACCATTGTTCTTCAATACATTTCCGGAGTGGTTATTGTTAGGGAGATGTCAGAGGAATGAGCTGCCTTGCATTAAGGCGAGCTAAATGCAATCCTCATGTCCTTATTTATGAAAACTCGCACATCACACTGTCGCTGCAATAGTATTAGCATGGATGCCTTTGGCGGTATGTTGTAAACTTTGGATGGGAATTGAGACTGTTATACTTGATAAACACCGTGATAGCATTCTCAACCTGTTCCTTGGCTCGAGTTAGCAGCGACAATGTAGCCGACCGACTGTGTACCTAACACTACCATTAGTGGGGCGGCATTGCTCAAAATATCAGAAGGATTGTTCATTTTGTGATGAAAGTATCAAAATTGGCACACACAATCAAATAGTCAATACAATCAAAAATATTGGGACATCATAGTTTTTTTTTTTTTTTTTTTTTTCCATAGGTTTACTCTACATTGGCTTTGGCAGCCCCCTATCAATTACTTTGCATTAGAGTTCTTAAGCACTGATTTTTGGCCCAAACTGTATACCATGGTAGAGATGTCAAACTAGTATCAAATGACTTGTCTGGACATGGGTAACAACTTATGTTATGACAATGTTTGGCTAATGTTATTTCGTGGACGTACGGTAGTTTAGGAGAATTAGCCTATATACCACATCGCGTTTTCTCCAGATAATTATTTGCTTCCGTATTGTTTGCATGAGAGAGAGAGAGAGAGAGAATATGAATGTGTGTGATATATGTTCGTTATTTACTGAGCATGTATAAGTCGAATGCTGCTATCTTTCCATTTTCTGTTGATGTGTATCAGAGAGTGAGTGAGAGAGAGAGAGAGAGAGAGAGAGAGAGAGAGAGAGAGAGAGAGAGAGAGAGAGAGAGAGAGAGAGAGAGAGAGAGAGACGGGGGGGGGGGGGAGGTTAAATCTCATAGTTTTCTTTTATATATGTACACACACACACAGAAGTACTTATTAGTGTGTATTTAGAGGAATATCACGATCTTCCCATTTTCTTTTGCCAGGGGGAATTAGCCTATATAGCACAGCCTGTTTACTCCAGATAATGTTTTGCTTGCCTAGTGTTTGCAGGCGTAACACAGAGTCCGACCGTATTACGTGTGTGTATGTGTGTGTGTGTGTGTGTGTGTGTGTGTGTTTGTTTGCTGGCTGGGATGAGATGTGGCGGGTTTGTTTATCTAATTGTTGTTGTTGTTGTTGTTGTTGATGATGATCTTGTTGTTGTTGCTCGATTTCGAGTACTACTATTGTTATTATTATTGTTATTAATATTGTGGTTTATTATTATTATTATTATTATTATAATTAAATTATTATTATTATTATTATTATTATTTGTATTATAATTAGTCCACAAACACAAGCAAACACAACTATGACACACACACTCTCAAACGCAACCACACACATATACTAATACATACGCTTAAACAACCACGCCCACACACACACACACACACACACACACACACACACACACACACACACACACACACACACACACACACACACACACACACACAGACGCGAAACACACAATCACACATATAAATACACAAGTAAACAAACACACACACATACAAAATAATAACAAACACACACACACACATACAAAACAATAACAAACAAACACACACACACACATACAAAACAATAACAAACAAACACAATTCCGCTTAAACTGGCATAGGATAAAAACGGCAAGCTTTTTTTAAGGGGGTAGTGGCTGGTTTGTTGGTCTATTAATTCATTTATTCATTGGTGTAATTGTTTAGGTGCTTATGTTCTGGGTGTGGCGTCCCGAGTTCGAATCCCGGGAGGACCATATGCTTTCATTAGTGTATTCAAGTACATTGGGGTTTGTAATTGTTGATGATTAATGTTAAGAACGGGGTGTTACTTATATATATATATATATATATATATATATATATATATATATATATTTAACTTTCTTCACTAGACCCCATCAAGCTTAGAAAAACACCCCCTAGACCCCCTTCCAAGATATATTTGTACATTTTTCGGTAGAAAAATGTTCCTGCCGAAGGCCGATTCCTTCTAATATTACAGGCTCGCTATCGTTCGCCAGGAAGAAATCGACCCTTAATTGGGCCCGAAAGGTCTTTGTAAATGGTCTTTGACAAAACAATGGGGTGAAAGGTCTCAAAATCGCCAAACTAATGGATCAAATTTCTAAAAATCTCAAAAGTAATATGCTAAACCTGAGGGAGAAGGGGGACCAGAAAAAACGATCGACTACCTTCTCCCCCCCCCCCCCCCACCCCCCCACCTTACCTTCGTGCTTGCTTGCTTGCCCTAATTCGTTCCTGTGTTGGGCCATGGTGTTTGTTGCTTTGTTTCCTTTGACTGGTGTTTACTTGGGAGAGAGAGAGAGAGCGGGCTAGTGTTTGTGTTGTTGTGCTTTTTGAGTCTGCTTTCGAAATATACTTTGCATGCGGGTACAGTCGCGCTAATAAGTCATGACTCAGCTGTCATTACGTCTGGCTCGCTCTGTGCTGTCAGATGTCTGTCAGATGTTGAATTGGGTGTGTAAGTGTAGGAACAGGTTTGTATAGGCCTATCTCACTCAAAAACAAGAATTAATGTGTAAATATTGCTGATACCAATTACCGGGTATTGATCAAAACAAAATTGATCCCGAGACATTACTTATTAGGCCGCTTGTACAGTTGGACAAACATGTGAAGTTTGTGTTGCTTCGCTTTTTTAGTCTGCTTGCGAAATATACTTTGCATGCGGGTACAGTTGGTCGCATAAATGTGGATCCACCCCTTTATTTCACGTATTGTGTTTTCTACGTGTATGAAAGAGACAAAAGATAATGCTGCCTGTAACAAGTGGCTCCCCTCAAAGTTACAAGAGTGACAGAGAGCAGGTAGAAACACTATAGTCCATTTATAATAGATAGGCCAACAGTCATCTTAAGGGGAGATATCCACTTGAGGGATTTTTTCTTGACTCCTTTCTCCCTCATGTTTAGCCCGTTGCTTTTGAGATTTTAAGACCTTCGTCCTAGTACTGTGGACATTTTAAGACATTTTGCCCCATTTCTGTCAATTTTAAGACCTTTCGTGCCGTTAAGGTGTCGATTTTTTTCCTGGCGAGCGATAGCGAGCCTGTAATTTAAGAGCAACCAGCCTCCGGCCGGGACATTTTTCTACCGAAAAATGTACAAATTTATCTTGAAAGGGGGTCTAGGGGGTGTAATTTTAAGCTTGATGAAAAAGTAGGGAACAAACTAAATACCTCCCCTTAACCAATAGCTACACTGATTTGTACCCACTCCATGTATTGGAAGGAAACACAGTATGATTGGCTGACAAGAATATTTTACCATTAAACCGTTTTTAAGGGAGGATGGTTAACTTTTTGGTCGATTTGTTGTTCGTGTATTCATAATTTTTCCAGTTTCCTCCCTAGATCTCCATCAAACTTTAAAAAACATCCATTAGATCCCACTTGTAGATAAATTTGTGCATTTTTCGGAAGAAAAAAATCCAAAATTACAGGCTCACTATCGTTCGACAGTAAAAAAAAAAATCGACACCAAAATAGCACGAAAAGTCTTAATATTGACAAAGAAATAGGGCGAAAGGTCTTTGGGCTTGTGGTATTTTTCTACCGAATAACGCACAAATTTATCTCGAAGGTTGGTCTTGAGGGTATTTTATTAAGATTGATGGAAGACTAGGGAAGAAACTGGGATATATATATATATATATATATATATATATCTATATATAATATATATATATATATATATATATATATATGTGTGTGTGTGTGTGTGTGTGTGTGTGTGTGTGTGTGTGTGTGTGCGTGTGTGTGTGCAATACAATAAATGCCCCTTAATTTGAATAGTTATTAGACTCTTGGAATTCGTTTTATTATTCACACCAGATCAAGTAGAGGTATTTATCAGTGAAATCATAAACTAGATCGAAGGTAGATAATGTTAGGTAGTTTAATATTGAAGCTGCCAGACTACAATTGCCGTGTGACACCGACTTAACCCTTTCAGTACCGGTGACGTCTCTTTTATTTGATTTCAGCTGCACTTAGACGATTTTATGAAGCTTAGGAACGATACATGGCAGCTAAAGGGTAGCTTAGGAAGGATCTGTGTTAGTTAAAATAGTTAATTGAGATAGTATGTAGCCTCTTAATTGCTACACGTCCGTCTTAAGGGGAGGTATTTACTTTTTCCCTAGACCTCCATCAAGCTTAAAATGATACCCCCTTGAGTCCCTTTCAAGATTCGGTAGAAAAATGTCCCGGCCATAGGCCGGTTCCTCTTAAATTACAGGCTCGCTATCGCTCGCCAGGATAAAATCGACACCTGAATGGCACGAAAGGTCTTAATATGTGGTGAAAGTTCTTAAAATCGCTAAATTAATGGGGCGAACGTTTTATAATATCAAAAGCAATGGGGCTAAACATGAGGGAGAAAGGGGTCAAGAAAAAAATCCCTCAAGTGGAGATCTCCCCTTAAACTGCATACAATCATCTAACAGTGTCCAGAATATGATGTAAAGGACGTATTGAAAGGGTTAAAAACAAGTGTATGATAATGTAGTGGAAGGGCAGAGAGGGAGAGCAGACCGAGAATGAGATGGAAGGATGGACTTGTGGAGTGTAATTCAATCGTCACATTAAAAAAAGAAGGTATACAGTAGGGTAGTGATTGAGAGAGTGAGAGTGAGAACGGAGAAATGGATAGGCGACGAGCAGGGAGGTTTTAGGAAGGGAAGAGGATGTGTAGATCAGATTTTTACCCTGAATTGTGTTGTGGAGAAGTATCTGGAGAAGAAACAAAAGGTGTATGTTGCCTTTATGGACTTGGAGAAGGCCTATGACAGAGTGGATAGAGAAGGTTTGTGGAAAGTACCTAGAATATACGGAGTAGAGGGCAAGTTGCTGAAAGCAGTGAAGAGCATGTATGAGGGTGCAAAGGCGGCTGTACTTGTGGCGAGTGAGCAGAGCGAGTTCTTTGACCTGAATGTTGGTTTGAAACAGGGGTGTGTGATTTCCCAGTGGTTGTTTACTGTATATATAGGTGGAGTACGAAAGAATACTATCAAGAGCAGTGGATGTTGGTGTATCGCTGAAAAGGGAGGGAATTGAGTGGAAGCTACCTATACTGCTGTTTGCGGATGATACAGTTCTGATGAGTGATAATGAATGGGAGTAGCAGGGTCTGGTAAATGAGTTTGGAACAGTGTGCGAAAAACGGAATTTGAAGGTAAATACGGGGAAGAGCAAGGTTATGGTCTTCGAAAGGGGTGAAGTCACAGAGTGTGAGGTGAAGCTGAACGGTCAGGCTATGGAGATCGGTCAGGCTATGGAGATCGTCAGCTCTTTTAAGTATCTGGGCAGTGTGTTGAGTAAAGATGGGACTATGGATGAAGAGGTGCGGGAGAGGGTACCACAGGGGCGAGGGTTGTAGGAACGCTGAAAGCAGTAACAAGAAATAGGGTGGTCAGTATGGAAGTGAAGAAGTCCTTGCATGACAGTGTGGTAATCCCGACACTGACTTACGGAAGCGAAGCATGTACGGCGGTTGAGAGACTCAGACCAAGAGTGAGAGCCGGAAATGACTTACCTAAGGATTGCGTGCGGAGTTACATGGAGGGATAGACAGACTAATGAGGAAGTAAGAAGGAGGTGTGGTGTAGAGGTAGATGTGCTGGAAAGTGTGAAAAGGAACAACTTGAGATGGTTCAGCCATATGGAACGTATGGAAAGCGAGAGAATGACTAAGAGGGTGTACGAGAGCGAGGTGGAGGGACAGAGGGGGAGAGGTAGACCGAATATGAGGTGGAAGGATGGAGTGAGGAACTACATGAACGAAGGCAGTGCTGGTTGGGGGGAGGGGCGTCGACTGACTGGGGACAGAGGTGCATGGGGGCGGTTCGTTCGTGCCCACCCCTTCGGGGATCACGGCGTCAGGCAATAGATAGATAGATAGACATTCAAAAGTAATCTAGACAATAATTTCGAGGAGGTTTGGGAAATATATGGTAAAACAAAAGTAGGTTAAGTATAAGTAGTCATTATTATTTTCCAATTTCGATCTTTACTATAAATTTCCCGGTAGAACTCTTTTTCATTCTACTGGGTTTCTTTCCCAGCTGTATTTGGTCGGAGGAAGTGGTGGGTGGGGAGAGAGCCTTTTGCTTTCCTAGCGTTACCTTCCACTTAGTAGCATATTATGTTAGAATTAAGTCCGGACTAGCTAGTAGGGGCCGCAAGGTATGGGCAGTCGGTGTACATATGTAACTATTATGTAACACACACACACACACACACACACTCTCTCTCTCTCTCTCTCTCTCTCTCTCTCAGCTCCAGGAGTGAAATAGTGTTTGTACAAGAGGTATATTACTTCCTTTGTTAAGGTTGGTCCTTTCTTTTGCTTAAACTGTTGTGGTACTCTCTCTCTCTCTCTCTCACTCACTCACACGCACTCATTCACTCACTCACTCTCTCTCTCTCTCTGTTTCTATATACAGTATGTTAATCTATCTGAATAGGAAATAAAAGTATGTGGTCTTATCTGTCGTTATGTGTTTTTACATTATCTAAATATATAATTATCCTAATTACATGTCTGCCTGTCATCTCTACAGTATATATGTATGTTTCTATCTACCTATCTATATCTATCTATCTATTGTATCTATATATCTATCTATCTATATATATTCTATCTACACCTATCTGATACCCCATAGCTAAACGTTTTAAAGTTACCAGCAGCTGATCAAGTCGTTCTTAAGGAGGAAGTCAGTCACGGGATCATCGTCTCAGGGGAAATCGTCCCCCGGCTTGGTGTAGGGGAGAAGCGACTTTACAACATAGCCACCAGCACAAATCGTTGTCTAGCAAAACCCTGCCAGGAAGGACAACGTGGGATTCGTCGACAACCTGGACGCCAATTTCTACTACGATGACTATTTGTTTTCGGACGATGGCGGTCATCTGAAACAGGTCGGGGTCAGCAGCACGTTTTGGGCGTCTTCTCAAACTGATGCGCGTGAAGGATTTTCGGACGAAGAAATCGACTCCCTCGCACAAGGACAACCAGGAAGGAGGACCGAAGACAGCTGAGGGACGGACCAAACCTGTCGAAGGAATTAAATTGCTAATCTGTCAAGAAACCGCGAATTGGAATAAGACGCGTCCACCAACACGGACCAAATTCAAAAACCGCGAGGTAAGATAACGACCCGAGGACCGATGTCAGCCATGAATAGTAAAAGTAGATCCGATCAGAAACCAAAAATTGGATAGATGAACGTTCGCTGTGAGTTCTAAAAGCGCAACTTTAACAGGTTTTTGCGATGTCTTAAAAACGCTCCGCCTAGTGCATACGCAATAAATTTTCAGATTTAGAGGAACTAGTGTTTACTGAAAATTATGATGTGATTGGTATATACAGAATCTTGGCTCATATACAGTAGATAGAGGACTTTTTAGCCGATGTAGGTTCACTTCCCGGTTAGGTAATGTTTGAGGAAAAAAGCAGAATAAATAAAAATGGAGGGTGGCGTTGTATTTATATCAAGAAGAAAGTCTTAACACGGCCCTCTTGTTCATAAACCTCAAATTGTGGAACGTCGGGAAGCATCTTTTGGCTAATAAAGAATAATAAAGGTACAAAAATAATACTTGCATTAATATACAGACCTCCAGCTCAATCAGTGCAAACTGGACCGAGAAATCTATGAACAAATTGCAGATGTACGGAACTCACAAGATAAACGTCATTTTTGGCGACGTTAATTTACCTGTGACCAAGTGGGGCGATTCCTCTTACTTCACCATTCCGGACATGACTTGTATACGAACTTGCAGAAGAGAGTTCGCTTTATCAATTTGTTCAGCAACACCGACCCGTGTGGTAATACCGTTCTTGACATTGTGACTGCAACAAAAGAAGAATAAATGAGACGAATTGAATTGTGTGGTGATGAATTCAGTAACAGCCGACCTATCGTACGCTAACTTTCACTTTCACTTTATCACCGCCGTAACGAACCCACTAGTTAGCATCTCCCGAAAAAGTCCCTAATTTCAAGAAAGCCAAAACCTTCAGACCGACATAGAGCACACATATTGTTTACAAGAAACTGACTGGAGCTTTTTAATTAACAAAGTAAACGACATAAATACATCTTGGAAGTTATTCGAAACCACGTACCTAATCTTTAGAGTCAGTGCCAAAGGACTGCATACCATCGAAAAAAAATAACGGCGGTCAAGGCCATAATAATAAGCCCAAAAATGGGGGAATATAGCTATTTCAACAATGCCTGCTTGCTTAAAAAAGATTTGCCTTTAAAAAAATTGACATAACAAAGGATTAAATATAATCACAAAATGGCCGAAGAACGGGGTGAATGATGAAATTTGTAGAGCTACGAAGCGAAAGCCAAAAAGTTAGTAACGCAAAGGAAAACTACCCTAGAGTTACATATTGCGAATCAAAGTAAAACAAACCCGAAAGAATTCTATAGTTATATCAGAAGGAAAGAAAAAAAGTCGATTACTTCAACTGTTAGGACCATTAGTCGACTGAAAATGGAGAATACACCAAAGACGAAGTACAAAATGAGTAATGCCCTGAATAACTTCTTTGAATCAGTTTTGTACAACAGAAGACCTCAGTGATATCCCTACACCATGCGCCGATTTCCAGATTGATAATTCAGAGGTGCTAAGCAATATCACCGTTACAGAGAGCGAAGTATTGAATTGATGTAGCATAACAACACCAACCACGCAGGTAAATAACACGTCCTTCGTTGGACCTGATACAATTCTCGCCTAGATGTTATAAAGGAAGCTAAGGATGAGCTCCCCAAACCACTGACATTCCATATTCAATAAATCCTTGCAGTCTGGAGCACTATGCCTGATCAGTTGGAAGCTAGCCAACGTAACACCGTATATTAAAAAAAAGGACCCAGACAAATCCCCTACCCTGTAACTATCGTCCATTAAGCTTGACCTCAGTTGTATGTAAAATGCTAGAAACCGGGTTCATAAGAGACAGACTCGTAAAATCTACTTAGAGGAAAAATAACATACTTAAAGATACTCAACACGGCGTTCGTATTTTAAAAAAACGTTTCCTGTTTAACAAACCTCTTAGACTTCTTCCCCGATATCCTCAACCTCTACGACGAGAGTAAAGTTGTAGATATTATATACCTTGATTTTCACAAGGCTTTGGACAAAGTTCACCACAAACGTTGACTGCTAAAACTAAAAGCGCATGGAATACAAGACGGTGTGTTGAAATGGATTAGAAAATTGGCCCTCAGCGACATGAAAGCAAAGAGTCGTCCTAAACGGTAAGGCATCTAAATGGGCCCAAGGTAAGGTAGCGGGGTACACCAGGGATCGGTATTAGGGACCAATTCTCTTTCTAATGTACATCAACGACTTAAGAGTTGAGGGTCTCACCTGTAAAACTCTCAAAATTTGCCTGACGATACAAAAATTGCAAAATAGCGTACTCTCAAAAGATCCGCAAGTTGACGATATGCCAAACAAAAATCTAGATAAATTGTCACATGGGGCCCAAATTTGGCAAATGAGTTTCAATGCGGAATAAAATGAAATGTACTACAGATCGGATCACTAAATGAGCAAACAAACTATTCGAGGGATGGCACTTCAGCTTAAGACTGGAAAACTGAGGATGAAACCGAGTCTGGGAGAGTAAAAAAGAGTGAGTAAGTAGTAACAATATCGAGTAACCTAAAAACGAGATTCGGTCAACAATGTTCAGAAGTTGTTCAGAAGGCACAACACCAAATATAATTGGCTTTATAGGCAGATCATTTGAGCATAAATCCAAAGACGTAATCCTAACCCTGTACACTTCCTTAGTCCGCCCTCTTCTGGAATACTGCGTTCAATGATGGTGCCCTTATTACCAAAAAAGACATAATACAAGCTAGAACGAGTTCAAAGTAGCGGCTACCAAAATTATACCTAGCCTAAAGAACAACACCATACTGCAAAGCGTCTTAGAGAAGAAATCTATTTCCTGTGAGGAGCCCAGCGCAGATTAAGAGGTGACTTAATTCAAGTGTTTCAAATATCAGCAAAGGCAGCGACAAATATGAACTGTAGTGTAAGTACTTCACTATCGACCAATCTAATTATCACGCGGTAAACCGGTTGCAACATTATGGGTTAAAATCTTTGGAACTCACACGAATCTAAGAAATGTCTTCTTCAATCGAGTTTGTAACCTTGTGGAATGCGCGGTTCCCAGAGATGGTGATTAGGACCTGCAGCACCGTTGCATTAATTGACAATTCCGGTCATCCCCTGGGCAGACAAAGGACTCGCATCAAACCCGCGACTGACTGCGTTTGTAAATGAATAACTTTATCTTTATACTCCCCTCAGTGAGAACCAATATGTGCAACCTAATAACTTCCTAGTCCTGCCACGTTAGTGGAAGGGCAGTAGTTGCCCATGCAGAATGTTCCCATACCCACTCTAAACCATTGTTTGGACAAATGATCCTCAGTGTTTTGGAGGACAAGCAGCCATAGAAGGGTCAATAGTTGTGGTGATGATTGATTTCCTTTGTATCC
>CM064487.1:2214779-2224779 GCA_032716605.1 Paralithodes platypus
TCTGAATTATTATGTTCCTTCCTACAACCAAACCACACTCCTAAAATCGATTAATGAAATTCACAAACACATGTGGCAGTCCGTGGATTCGAAACCCAGGATGCTAACACCAGAAAATCCAACAGCCCTTATACAATCGCACCACGAAAGACAGTTTCAGGAATCGTTTACATTTCAGGGCTAGTATTATTTATTATGTAATTTAAACCGGCTAAAACCTGAAAACACTAGCCGTATAATATGGCTTGTGATTTACACAACCATTAAGGGGAGGCTTTTAGTGTGTTTCCTAAATATCCATCAATCTTGAAATTACACCCCCTTGACCCCCTTTCAAGAGAAATGTGTACATTTTGTCGGTAGAAAAATGTCCCGGACCCAAAGGGCCGGTTTAAATCCCCCTTAAATTACAGGTTCGCTATCGCTCACCAGGAAAAAAATCGACATTCTAAATGGGATGAAAGGTCTTAAAAGTGACATATAAAGGGGGTTGAAAACCCTTTCTTAAAATCGCCAAAAACTAATGGGGCGAACGTGCTTAAAATCTCAAAAAGCAATGGGGGGCTAAACCTGACTGGGAGAAATGAAAGGGGGGTGTTAAAGAAAAAAAATCCCTCAAGGTGGGAAATCTCCCCTTACATCGAAACATCCATGAAAGGTTTATCTCTTTTATTCATATTTTGTTAATCTTACGAACTATAAGAAGTTCCACTGAAATTGTTTTTGTTATTGCCTATTTAAACAAATAATTCATTGGACTTGTCCTATCTATACAGTTAAATAGTGGCATTACACTTAAGAGGCATTACATACTACTACTGCTACTACTACTACTACTGCTACTGCTACTACTACTATTACTACTACTACTACTACTACTATTACCATTCACGAAAGGAAGTTCATACTAAAGAATGACTATGTATTTATTTCCAGTAACCTTGATCCTCCATGGGGTGGCCACGAATGAATTGCCCCCATCAAGGCTATTCGTTGGACCCTCTAGCCTGTTTCGGAGAATATAATAACCCCTTCTGTACCGGAGCAGTCCTTTTAACTCTATTCTGGCTAATTATACACTATTTTATTTAATGTATAAAGGGCCTCCAGCCATTAACAGGCTTCGAATCAGGCTATAACAGGCCGATGCACGTGTCGAATTTGCTATTGCGCGCGATAGTGAGTGAGCCTGCAATTAAGAAGGAACCAGACTTCGGCTGGGACGTTTTTCGACTGAAATATGTTTTGTTTGCACATTTAGCTTGACAGGGGGGGGGGGGGGGGCATGGATGGGTTTTTTGTTTTCTTCTAATATTACTATATTTTTATTGTTTTATTCCATAGCTTGCAAGGGATTCTGGGGGCATACTTAAATCAATACTCGAAAATTATGAAAACAATACAACACATCAATAATAATGTTCCCAAACCCCACGATAGCCATCTAATAAACAAATGTTAAAACAAGCGACGAAAAAATATCCTTTTGTGTTATGTCATCTAAATACCCCCCCCCCTCTCTTTCTCTCTCTCTCTCTCTCTCTCTCTTTCTTTCTTTCTTTCTTCTCTCTCTCTCTCTCTCTCTCTCTCTCTCTCTCAAAATACCCTTGTTGTCTTATATTAGCTCTTCTCGGATTTTTTGTCTGGCTCTGCACTCTCCTCCGTTCATCTAAATTCCCCCTTCCTCTCTCTCGCTCTCATTCTCACTCTCTCTCTCTCTCTGGGTTTTTTCTCTCCTCTCTCTCTCTCTCTCTCTCTCTCTCTCTCTCTCTCTCTCTCTCTCTCTCTCTCTCTCTCTCTCTCTCTCGGCTTATCTATCTATTTGCCGTTATCTTTTATGTCTATCACTCATTTGTGTTGCCTATCACAAATTCTCTGTCTCTCAGGTACCTCTTCTTAATTTTAATATGGCTACTATTTGAAGATTGTATTCAGTATATAAAAGCAATAAATAGCTTTCGACTGATCTCGCTCAACCCTTTTTAGTACCTCAAATTCTGCTTAAACTGTACAAAATCGTCTAAATATAGCAACAATAGATTTAAGGGGAGGTTTCTAGTTTGTTTCCTACTCTTCCAGGAATCTTAAAATTTCACCCCCTTGACCCCCTTTCAAGATAAATTTGTACATTTTTCGGTAGAAAAATGTCCCGACCGAAGGCCGATTACTCTTAAATTACAGGCTCGCTATCGCTCGCCAGGATAAAATCGAAACCTAAATGGCACGAAAGGTCTTAAAATTGACAGAATGGGGCGGAAATTCTTAAAAATCACTAAACTAATGGGGCAAACGTCTTAAAATCTCAAAAGCAATGGGGCTAGACATGAGGGAGAAAGGGGTCAAGAAAAAAATCCCTCAAGTGGATATCTCCCCTTAAAAGACGTCGCCGGTACAGAAGAGGTATAGATGGTTCGAATATAGGTATAGTTATAGCAATACCTATATAGATGGTTCGAATATAGGTATAGTTATAGCAATACCTATAGATCTGCCCGAACCCGGTTGTGTAAAATAATCTGGCGACCAGTTTAAATCCCTCCCGGCTATGACGTCGTTGGCCAGGTAATGATCGCCGGATACGACAGGGTTTCACAGCGACATCAACTCGGCTATCAACATCCAACTCGGGCCGAACGAAAGCCTAATGGGGGAAAGATTGAAACGGGAGGAGAGGGCCCTAGCTTCTACAGTGGTGCCCAACAAAACGGGAGGAGAGGGCCCTAGCTTCTACAGTGGTGCTCAACAAAACGGGAGGAGAGGGCCCTAGCTTCTACAGTGGTACTCAACAAAACGGGAGGAGAGGGCCCTAGCTTCTACAGTGGTGCCCAACAAAACGGGAGGAGAGGGCCCTAGCTTCTACAGTGGTGCCCAACAAAACGGGAGGAGAGGGCCCTAGCTTCTACAGTGGTGCTCAACAAAACGGGAGGAGAGGGCCCTAGCTTCTACAGTGGTGCTCAACAAAACGGGAGGAGAGGGCCCTAGCTTTTACAGTGGTGCTCAACAAAACGGGAGGAGAGGGCCCTAGCTTCTACAGTGGTGCTCAACAAAACGGGAGGAGAGGGCCCTAGCTTCTACAGTGGTGCTCAACAAAACGGGAGGAGAGGGCCCTAGTTCTACAGTGGTGCTCAACAAAACGGGAGGAGAGGGCCCTAGCTTCTACAGTGGTGCCCAACAAAACGGGAGGAGAGGGCCCTAGCTTCTACAGTGGTGCTCAACAAAACGGGAGGAGAGGGCCCTAGCTTCTACAGTGGTGCTCAACACAACGGGAGGAGAGGGCCCTAGCTTCTACAGTGGTGCTCAACAAAACGGGAGGAGAGGGCCCTAGCTTCTACAGTGGTGCTCAACGAAACGGGAGGAGAGGGCCCTAGCTTCTACAGTGGTGCTCAACACAACGGGAGGAGAGGGCCCTAGCTTCTACAGTGGTGCTCAACACAACGGGAGGAGAGGGCCCTAGCTTCTACAGTGGTGCTCAACACAACGGGAGGAGAGGGCCCTAGCTTCTACAGTGGTGCTCAACGCAACGGGAGGAGAGGGCCCTAGCTTCTACAGTGGTGCTCAACACAATATATTGTACTCCTTCCATAATTACCTCAGTATTCGATAAATGGATATAACATCGTAGTCATGTACTTAACCTTTAACTGTCTTGATGGTGTAATGGTTTGAGTGTTTAAGACCTGTAAGTGGTAACCCAGGTTCGAGTCCCGGGTGGATCATATGCTTTCATTAATTACATTGGGAGGTGTTTGGTGTTAGGAGTGAGATAAATAAATTAAATTAAAGTAAGTATGTGGGGGAAATGTGATCGCGTTGTCTGTCTGTCTGTCTGTCTGTCTAATAGCTGGAAATCTCAAAATCTAATGGACGGATATATATAAAAAATCACCAGTTCTTAGCCCCTTCTGTACCGGCGATGTCTTGTTAATTATATACTAGCTATATGTAGACAATTAAAAGGGTAAAGTGAGATAGTTCGAAGCCTTTTACTTGCCTGAGGTCCTTTTTTATCAGAATAAAATCGTCTAAAAATGCTAAAATGTCATATAAAAGACGACGCCATTACAGAAGGGGTTAATGTTCTGCCAAAATTGAAACGATTACATTATAACCAACCACTCTTGCCTACCCCCCCCCCCCACCCCCCCAGTGAAACGCTCCAAATAAGACCATGTACAGTCGGCCAAATAAGTGAAGTCTCGGCACCAAGTATATTTCGATCATTAAATGGTAATAGCATAGCAATATCTGGAACTTGATTTATTCGTTTTGAGTGGGATATACAAACATGTCCCTACACTTACCCACCCTATTCAAACTGAATTTATTACCCTCTCCGACACTATGACGCGATTTTGACAGGAGATACTTTTAAAGCCTTTGTTACCATCAGGGGTATTTAGAAACGTTTAGTTTAGTTACTTCAACCTCTGCAGTTGTCTTTGAGTTAGCTGTGGGCAGAAAACTAATTTTGGAGAGGTAATTATAAGAGTGAGAGAACTTTATTTCTTATTGCTAATCTGGCAACCTCTGCGTCATATGAACGTGAAAGGGTTAATAGAGTACAGAGTGAGCCAAACGTAATGACAGCTGAGACATGACATAATATATTAACGCTACTGCACGGACTTTAATCAATCTTCACGAGTCTCACAGTTCCAAATACTGGTTATGCAAGGACTTCACACACAAGAACTGGTTATGATTGGATGGGGGAGGTAGTTGCTTTTTCTGGACCCCTTCTCCCACGTGCTTAGTCCCATTAATGTTTAGATCTTAAGACGTTCGCACATGAGTTTGTTGATTTTAAGATCTTACACCCCATTTATTAAAATAATTATCAAGACCTTCCAAGCTACTTAGGTGTCGATTTTTTCCTGGCGAGAAATAGCGACTCCGGCTGGAAGTATATAAACATTTAGTAGCTCATGTGTATTTGTGAGATTTACATAATATTAATAACTCTCGTGTTTGACTGGGCGAGAATGTATGAAATCACTTAAACTCGAGTTACGTGGAGTTATTTATATATATATATCCCTGTATGGTATCCTGGAATATGGATCATACGACTTGTGCATGAAATGTAATACTTTTTCCATATTATAGGATTTCCCTTCTCGATAATATGAATACGAACAGGTACAGTATCCTTTATCATGCCGTGGCGTGTTGTAATGGTTTCAAACATGGACACTCGTCCTGACTGTACTTGATTCGAATTTGGCTGGGATTATAATATATATATATATATATATATATACAGAAAAAAAGAAAATTGAGGTATTAAACAGACAAAATATTAACCAAAAAGACATTGAAAACACTACAGGGGGAGATAGTGAACTAAACCGAGTCTAGCCATGTACAGGAGAATGGGAAATCAAACCAAAGTCTGTAACCCAAAATCTGTATATATAACGTTTGGAAAAGAGAAGAACAAAGAAATACAATTTGAAACAAACGCCAACAGATCTATTAAGGGGGTAGTGCTTGGTTTTTGGTCTATATATTTATTTATTTATTTGTTTTTTTAGTTTCCTCGCTAGACCTCCATCAAGCTAAGAAAAACACCACCTAGACCCCCATTCAAGATAAATTTGTACATTTTTCGGTAGAAAAATGTCCCGGCCGAAAGCCAGTTCCTTCTCAAATTAGAGGCTCGCTATCACTCGCCAGGAAAATATCGACACCTAAATGGAACGAAAGGTCCAAATATTGACAACGAAATGGGGTGAAAGGTGTTAAAATCGTCAAACTAATGGGCCGAACGTCTTATAATCTCAAAACTAATATGCTAAACATGAGGGAGAAGGGGGTCCGTAAAAAGCGAGTGTACCTCCTTAATCCCTCCCAGATAGGCTGTGTCCATTCTGTCTAACCTACGTGAAGAATGACAAGAGATAGCAAGGCAAGAAAATACCACAAAACAAGAGATAGCAAGGCAAGAAAATACCACAAAACAAGAGATAGCAAGGCAAGAAAATACCACAAAACTGATACTACATACAGTATAAAATAAAACAAAAATTTTATATTACCTGACCATTTACTTTATTTTACATTACTATTGGCTCAGACACAGCTGCGGCGTTATATCATGATGCAATAAAGTCTACGGTCACAACGAGCCACGTTTCACTAACTAAAGGGGGAAGGAGGTAATGGAGTAAGTTTATTGGGTGGAAGTGATAATGTGTGTACGTTTGTATGTAATTAATATACATATATATATACATATATATATATATATATATATATATATATATATATATATATATATATATAATTATCATGTGTTCATTGGCATTTCTTTCATACTCTCTCTCTCTCTCTCTATATATATATATATATATATATATATATATATATATATATATACAGTATATGTAAAACAATAAAGACAAATGTATATAGCATTAGGTAGATATATAAATAGATAGAGAGGGTGAGAGCGGGCCCGAAGCAAGGTCTCAGATAATATGCAAAACAGTGAAAGGGGAGGAGTGTGAAGAAATGTGAGAGGCGGAAGGTGTGAGAGAGCGAGAGAGAGAGGGAACGAGCGTCTAAGAGAGAGAGAGAGAGAGAGAGAGAGAGAGAGAGAGAGAGAGAGAGAGAGAGAGAGAGAGAGAGAGAGAGAGAGAGAGCGAGATCGTATAAGTCGCATGTTTAAGAACTATGATTTATATGGATATAACGATTTTCATACCTCGAGAAAATGCAATAATGCTAGGATGAAGAATGACGCACACCCACACACACGAACAGACGGCCGCCCACACACACACGGGCGCCCACACACACACACACTCGGGCGCCCACACACGCACACCCACCAACCCACACACACGGGCGCACACACACACACACACAGGGGCGCCCACACACGCACACCCACCACCCATACACACACACACACACACACACTACATTCAATACCTTTCATATCTGTTCGAACGTTATATCTATGTAACAGCGAGTCTTAGCAACAGAACCCTGCTACAGATTTGATGTACGGAGTTGATATTTGGCGTGTAGATAGATATTGCCCATTCTTCTGTGTCTAATGAGAGCTAAAACTGCATACCCAACACTGAGAAACCCACGTCGACGCAGATTTAAGCGAAGTCCCTCTTGGTAATTCTAATTGCATCTAATTTTGCATCTCCTCATTTATGGTCATTCATTCGGTGCTTTATAGACGACTCATCTAAGTCGACTGGCAATTGGAAGATATGTATTCTATTCAAACGATAATGAGCTTGCAAATGACGTATATATGTGTTTTCTACCTAAAAAATGTACAAATTTAGCTTGAAGGGGGTTCTGAAGAGACGCTTTTGTTTAATCTAGGAGGTAAACTTAACATACATTACTCGGAAATAACAATCAATCAAAACATTCAATAACATCAACATAAATAACCCTTATAGACGTTGAATATGATGGTGTTATTACCCCCTTTCAAGATAAATTTGTACATTTTTTGGTAGAAAAATGTCCCGGCCGAAGGCCAGTTCCTCTCAAATTACAGGCTCGCTATCGCTCGCCAGGAAAAAAATCGACACCTAAATGGCACGAAAGTTCTTAAAATTGACAGAAATGGGGCGAAAGTTCTTAAAATCGCCAAACTAATGGGGCGAGCGTCTTAAAATCTAAAACGCAATGGGGCTAAACATGAGAGAGAAAGGGGTCCAGAAAAAAATCCCTCAAGTGGAAATCTCCCCTTAAAGATGACTATAGATTTTTACGAACCATCATAGAAATAAAACAAAAAAATAACAATACAAACAAACATTAAACACTAAAGATCGATTTGATTTTGGATTTTAAAGATATGACCATAAATTCTGATAACAAAGCAATACATTTCAGAACACGCTTATTATACCTGCCAGTGATACACACGTTTTCTGAAACGTTGTGAAAGAGAACTTAAACCCTTGCTTAATAAATAACCTGTAGCAACGTTTTTTTTCACGATATGTATAGTGAATGAATAGAGTTAGTTGCCTGCTGGCTTGGCAAATATCTACATTCTGCCTTTAAGGGGAGGTTTTTAGTTGATTCCCTAGACTTCCATCAAGCTTAAAATTACTCCCCCTTGACCCCTTTTCAAGATAAATATGTACATTTTTCGGTAGAAAGATGTCCCGGCCGAAGGCCGATTCCTCTTAAGTTACAGGCTCGCTATCGCTCGCCAGGAAAAAATAAACACCTAAATGGCACGAAAGATCTTAAAATTGACAGAAATGGGGCGAAAGTTATTAAAATCGCCAAACTAATGGGGCAAACGTCTTAAAATCTCAAAAGCAATGCGGCTAAACATGAGGGAGAAGGAAGTTCGAAAAAAAATCCCTCAAGTGGAAACCTCCCCTTAACATAAAATATATATCATAAAAAACAGAGCAACGTTCATTGGGAAATTATGTAGTTAGTCTGCTAATGATATACAGTATACAGTATACAGTATACAGTATACAGTATACAGTATATAGTACAGTATACAGTATACAGTATACAGTATACAGTATATAGTACAGTATACAGTATACAGTATACAGTATACAGTACAGTATACAGTGTACAGTATACAGTATACAGTATACAGTATACAGTACAGTATACAGTATACAGTACAGTATACAGTATACAGTATACAGTACAGTATACAGTATACAGTACAGTATACAGTATACAGTATACAGTATATAGTACAGTATACAGTATACAGTATACAGTATATAGTACAGTATACAGTATACAGTATACAGTATATAGTACAGTATACAGTATACAGTATACAGTATACAGTACAGTATACAGTATACAGTATATAGTACAGTATACAGTATACAGTATACAGTATACAGTACAGTATACAGTATACAGTATACAGTATACAGTATACAGTATACAGGATACAGTATACAGTATACAGTATACAGGACACAGTATACAGGATACAGTATACAGTATACAGTATACAGGACACAGATATAGTACAGTATACAGTATACAGTACACAGTATACAGTACAGTATACAGTATACAGTATACAGTATACAGTACAGTATACAGTATACAGTATACAGTACAGTATACAGTATACAGTACAGTATACAGTATACAGTATACAGTACAGTATATACAGTATACAGTACAGTATATACAGTATACAGTACAGTATATACAGTATACAGTACAGTATACAGTATACAGTATACAGTATACAGTACAGTATACAGTATACAGTATACAGTATACAGTACAGTATACAGTATACAGTATACAGTACAGTATACAGTACAGTACAGTATACAGTATACAGTATACAGTACAGTATACAGTATACAGTATACAGTACAGTATACAGTATACAGTATACAGTACAGTATACAGTATACAGTACAGTATACAGTACAGTATACAGTACAGTATACAGTATACAGTATACAGTATACAGTATACAGTACAGTATACAGTACAGTATACAGTACAGTATACAGTACAGTATACAGTATACAGTACAGTATACAGTATACAGTACAGTATACAGTACAGTATACAGTATACAGTACAGTATACAGTATACAGTACAGTATACAGTGTACAGTATACAGTATACAGTATACAGTATACAGTACAGCATACAGTATACAGTATCCAGTATCCAGTATACAGTATACAGTACAGTATACAGTGTACAGTATACAGTATACAGTATACAGTATACAGTACAGTATACAGTATACAGTACAGTATACAGTATACAGTATACAGTACAGTATACAGTATACAGTACAGTATACAGTGTACAGTATACAGTATACAGTATACAGTACAGTATACAGTATACAGTACAGTATACAGTATACAGTATACAGTACAGTATACAGTATACAGTACAGTATACAGTGTACAGTATACAGTATACAGTATACAGTACAGTATACAGTATACAGTATATTACGATAACCATTCTTTCCACTTCTGCAATTTG
>CM064487.1:2234779-2269040 GCA_032716605.1 Paralithodes platypus
TACAGATGTGAGGTACATATGCTTAATGAGGTACAGATGCTTGATGAGGTACAGATGCTTGATGAGGTACAGATGCTTAATGAGGTACATATGCTTAATGAGGTACAGATGCTTAATGAGGTACAGATACTTGATGAGGTACAGATGCTTAATGAGGTACAGATGCTTAATGAGGTACAGATGCTTAATGAGGTACAGATGCTTGATGAGGTACAGATGCTTAATGAGGTACAGATACTTGATGAGGTACAGATGCTTGATGAGGTACAGATGCTTAATGAGGTACAGATGCTTAATGAGGTACAGATACTTAATGAGGTACAGATGCTTAATTAGGTACAGATGCTTAATGAGGTACAGATACTTAATGAGGTACAGATGCTTAATGAGGTACAGATGCTTAATGAGGTACAGATACTTAATGAGGTACAGATGCTTGATGAGGTACAAATGCTTGATGAGGTACAAATGCTTAATGAGGTAAAGATGCTTAATGAGGTACAGATGCTTGATGAGGTACAGATGCTTGATGAGGTACATATGCTTGATGAGGTACAGATGCTTGATGAGGTACAGATGCTTGATGAGGTACAGATGCTTGATGAGGTACAGATGCTTGATGAGGTACAGATGCTTGATGAGGTACAGATGCTTAATGAGGTACAGATGCTTAATGAGGTACAGATGCTTGATGAGGTACAGATGCTTGATGAGGTACAGATGCTTAATGAGGTACAGATGCTTAATGAGGTACAGATGCTTGATGAGGTACAGATGCTTAATGAGGTACAGATGCTTGATGAGATACAGATGCTTGATGAGATACAGATGCTTGATGAGGTACAGATGCTTGATGAGGTACAGATGCTTAATGAGGTACAGATGCTAGATGAGGTACAGATGCTTGATGAGGTACAGATGCTTGATGAGGTACAGATGCTAGATGAGGTACAGATGCTTGATGAGGTACAGATGCTTGATGAGGTACAGATGCTTGATGAGGTACAGATGCTTAATGAGGTACAGATGCTTGATGAGGTACAGATGCTTAATGAGGTACAGATGCTTGATGAGGTACAGATGCTTGATGAGGTACAGATGCTTGATGAGGTACAGATACTTAATGAGGTACAGATGCTTAATGAGGTACAGATGCTTAATGAGGTACAGATGCTTGATGAGGTACAGATGCTTGATGAGGTACAGATGCTAGATGAGGTACAGATGCTTGATGAGGTACAGATGCTTGATGAGGTACAGATGCTTGATGAGGTACAGATGCTTGATGAGGTACAGATGCTAGATGAGGTACAGATGCTAGATGAGGTACAGATGCTTGATGAGGTACAGATGCTTGAAGAGGTACAGATGCTTAATGAGGTACAGATGCGTAATGAGGTACAGATGCTTGATGAGGTACAGATGCTTGATGAGGTACATATGCTTGATGAGGTACAGATGCTTAATGAGGTACAGATGCTTGATGAGGTACAGATGCTTAATGAGGTACAGATGCTTGATGAGGTACAGATGCTAGATGAGGTACAGATGCTTGATGAGCTCATTCAAAAGCTTATAATAGCTTAAGGGGGTGGTAGTTTCTGGTCCCCCTTCTCCCTCCTGTTTAGCCCCATTAATTTTGAGATTCTAAAACGTTTGCCCAATTAGTGTGACTATTTTGAGAGAGAGAGAGAGAGAGAGAGAGAGAGAGAGAGAGAGAGAGAGAGAGAGAGAGAGAGAGAGAGATAAGAATCTGGGGATGGAAATGATGAGCTATTTTGAGAGAATGTGTTAATGGGGTGGGAGGGGAGGGTGAAAGGGGAGGGGGGGGGGGATATCATAGAAAACGGGGGTTGAAAGAGAAAAGAAAACGAGGAAGGTAAAGGGCAACAATGTGTGTGTGATATAAGGGACATGCTTTTGTGTGTTGGCAGTGTGTGTGTCGGGGATGAACATTTTGTGTGTGTGTGTGTGTGTGTGTGGGGTGGGTGTGTGTGTGGGGTGTGTGGGTGTGTGTGTGTGTGTGTGTGTGTGTGTGTGTGTGTGTGTGGTTGATGAATGAGACTATGGGCACAAAGAATGGGAGGACGTGAAGGAATGAAAATCTGGGGAAAGAAATAGAAAATCCGGAAAGAAGAAGAAAGAGACAACTATTGGCAAGGGCTTCGTGAGAGGGATGGGAAGGGGCGGAGAGCATACACACACACACACACACACACACACACACACACACACACACACACACACACACACACACACTCACACACACACACACACACCGTTAGTTTTGATATTTCAAGACGTTTGTTCCATTAGTTAGGCGATTCCGAGTCCTTTCGCCCCATTTCTTTGTGAATATTAATATGGTCGTCGACTTCTGGAAAGGGTAAAATGCAAAACCAAGTAACCGAAATAATCCAGGTTATAGTTATAATTATAGTTATTATTGTTCTTTTCTGAATAACTTCTCCCTCATATTTATCCCCATTAGTCTTGGAAATAAACACCATGTGAGGAAGAGCACTTCATGGACAAGGTTTCGCATATAGCTTCATCAGTCCAATTAGTCTTAATATTTTCCTCCCATTTCTTTGTTAATTTCAATACCAGTTGTGCCATTTGGGTGTCGATTATTTCCCAATGAGCGACAGTGATCCGGTAATATAGGAGGACCCATTCTTTGGCCACGATTTTTTTTTACAAAAAATGCACACATTTATCTTGAAGACCCCGGAGGGTCTTAGGGGTATTTTGCTGTTGTTTTAGCTTGATGGAGGTCCATGCAGGAAAACAAAATCTAAACAAGAAAATAATATTAAAACTAATAATAATAATAAAACTAATAATAATAATAATAATAATAATAATAATAATAATAATAATAATAGTAATAATAATAGAAATAATAATAATAGTAATAATAGTAATAATAATAGAAATAATAATAATAGTAATAATAGTAATAATAATAGAAATAATAATAATAATAATAATAATAATAGTAATAATAGTAATAATAATAGAAATAATAATAATAGTAATAATAATAGAAATAATAATAATAGTAATAATAGTAATAATAATAGAAATAATAATAATAGTAATAATAGTAATAATAATAGAAATAATAATAATAATAATAATAATAATAGTAATAATAGTAATAATAATAGAAATAATAATAATAGTAATAATAATAGAAATAATAATAATAGTAATAATAGTAATAATAATAGAAATAATAATAATAGTAATAATAGTAATAATAATAGAAATAATAATAATAATAATAATAATAGTAATAATAGTAATAATAATAGAAATAATAATAATAGTAATAATAATAGAAATAGAAAATTAATAATAATAATAATAATAATAATAATAATAATAATTATATAGGAATATACTAAAAGCATCACAAATCCAAGTTTTCATCAAGACTCGAGTTTGTATTTTCGATTAAGTTTTCCATTCCATTTTTCTTTATCTTTTTTGTGCGACATGAACAACTTTTTTGCAGTTTAGCCGTAAGTTTCTCATCATTAAAAGATTCCCAGCACATCGCAGACCCCTTTATCAGGAGTTACGCTACCCTGGCTTTAACTGTCGCCATGTTGCATCCATCCCCTCGTGTTATATCTTAAGCCGGTGTCACACGAGCGCTTTTTTCCGGCAATTTTCGATGAGCAATTTTTTTCTCGTATTATTCTGAGGCTTCGCCGGAAACATTTTTCTACCAAAAAATGTACAAATTATGTCAGAGGTCTAAATCATAATCCAAAATATGCTGGCTCGCTATTGTTCGCCATGTGTAAATCGACACCTGGATGAGGATAAACGTCTTAAATGGGATCGAATGGCTACTACCCAGAAATAAAACAAAACAAAAGCGGGTCGGTCCCCTTAATCCAAGCCACACCACAGGTACACTTACCCACATAAGTTCGGTTCCTCGTCGTGATCTTACGTATGAAAGTATAATAGTATGGATGAATTGCGAGTGTGGTTGCTTTGAATTATCAGTTGACTAATAATATGAGTTAACCACTGCATAAGAGACTACACTCGTAATTCAATCATGCGCATTATATTTCCATGGATAAGATTACGGAGAGGATCAGAACTTACGTGGACAACTGCACATCCAAACTCAAATTAGCGCATTTCCTCCTATTTTTAATAATGTTTGTGTTTAAAGTAAACAAATAAATAAATAAATAAACATGAACGTCAGCGTTGTATCCAAGATATCTTGAGCTTGACGAGGAGTATTTATGCATAATATTGAAAATGGAATACAAGTTTCAAGTGGCGAAGTATCCGACCGATTTTAAAACTGGACATTACAGTACGACCGACACGTCGACTACAGTAGATCTGGAATTGACACGAAAATGGAACTTTGCAGTAAGGGACCCAAAATCGGAAAACGAACCCCCAAGTTCGAACCTCGAAACCGCGAAAATATCACATGTTATCTGTTTCGAGGTTGGAACTTGGAGGTTCGTTCCCCGATGTTGGGTCCCTTACTGCAAAGTTCCATTTTCGTGTCCAGTCCAGATCTACTGTAGTCTATGGTCGACATTACAGTCGGATGGCATAGTCTCCCGCCCATTCATAAATCTATGGACTGCTCCTAGTTCTAATTATGAAGTATATCTCTTGAAACTCTTATATTCATATAATTTCCTATAAATCAACTACAAAACTATAATATACTATTTATTGAAAAGCAAGTTCTATCCAAAAATCAACCCAGGTACCGTAGCTATAATTGCATATAAAGACAACCTTCACACATTCTTACGAGTGGGCTGGAGCTTATGGTATCCGAGTGCACAAGGGATCCAATGTGTGTGTGTGTCTTCTACTGTAAACAAGATGGTTAATCTCCCAACAAACTCCCCAACCCACTCGGCTACCATAGCAACCACCAGACTTCTTCTTGACATCCGATTCACAGGCAACGCACCCACACGCGCACACACACACACCCACACGCACATGCACACACACACCCACACACACAATCTGTAAAAAGCAGCAGAAAAAAAAATCCGCATTACACACACACACAAAGGAAAAAGTAGCAGAAAAAACCCAAGCAACACACACACACACAGTAACACAAACACAAGTAAAAAGCAGCAGAACAAATCCACGTGCAACACACACACACACACACACACACACACACACACACACACACACGCACACATAAATAAAACACACACCAAAAAAAAAACGAAAAAAAAACCCGAGCCACTTTATTCCTTGGAGTTGATATAAGCAGCGACTTTGATGAAGGAGCCATGTTACAAGATTGGTTAAGGGGGTCACCGGCTTTGTTTGATCTTTCTCTGCTTTTCTCTCTATCCCTGGTTTGTATCCAGTCAGCCCCATTCAGCCTATGTCGATTTCTTCCTGGCGAGCGAAAGCGAGCCAGCATTGTATGGAGAAATCCGGCTTCGCCGGAGACATTTTTCTATCGAAAAATGTACAAATTTAGCTTGCTGTCAAAACAAAAATATATATATGCTGGCTCGCTACCGCTCGCCAAGAAATATTGACACCTGGATGGGGGTAAACGTCTTAAAACAGTAGGCTGAATGGGCCCGAATGGATACAAGCCAAAGAGAGAGGGAGAGAAAGAGAAAACAAGCGAGGTGGGCCCACTTAATTACAGGTTGAGAAGAAGAAGAAGAAGAAGAAGAAGAAGAAGAAGAAGAAGAAGAAGAAGAAGAAGAAGAAGAAGAAGAAGAAGAAGAAGAAGAAGAAGAAGAAGAAGAAGAAGAAGAAGAAGAAGAAGAAGAAGAAGAAGAAGAAGAAGAAGAAGAAGAAGAAGAAGAAGAAGAAGAAGAAGAAGAAGAATAAGAAGAAGAAGAAGAAGAAGAAGAAGAAGAAGAAGAAGAAGAAGAAGAAGAAGAAGAAGAAGAAGAAGAAGAAGAAGAAGAAGAAGAAGAAGAAGAAGAAGAAGAAGACACCTTTGCTTCCTTGTTTACTTCCACCGTCATCAACATGCCAGGTAACCATAGCGACCCATTGAAGGCATTATTAAAAGTCGGGAAGAAAAATGCGAATGTATGTACGGTTTCTCCTGGGTGAGGTATCGTTTATTTGAATATATATAAAGAAAATAATAATAATAATAATAATAATAATAATAATAATAATAATAATAAAGAAAAAAAATATATATACAGTATATATATATATATATATAAGGGGTTAATGTTATCTCGAGGAAGCCCATTCCACAAGCTGACAGCTTGATTGAAGAAGAGATTCAGACGCATGTGAGTTAAATGATTTACCAATGATTTTGCAACATATCCCGCGTATAATTTGATTTGAGAGAGAGAGAGAGAGAGAGAGAGAGAGAGAGAGAGAGAGAGAGAGAGAGAGAGAGAGAGAGAGAGAGAGAGAGAGAGAGAGAGAGAGAGAGAGAGATTAGAGGAAGGAAAATACAGACAGACAAACAGGTTGGTAGAAAATTATACGACAAATAAATAAAAGACGGTCAATAAACAAAATTAGGAATGACTGTTGTTAACCCTTTCTGTACCGGCGACGTCCATTTAAATATATTCTAGATACCTTTAGACGATTCTATGAGGCTTGGGAAGGATATACGGTAGCTAAAAGGATTAATTGAGATACTCAAAATCCTTTTAATTGGTAGACGTCCTTCCTAAGCTGTATAAAATCGTCTAATAGTTGCCAGAATATATTGAAAATGACGCCACCGGTACAGAAGGGGTTACATGGGTAAGTAATCGCATTACCCGGTAGTCATGGCAACCAAATACTTGGTCCGAGGGAGATCTTCTTTGACCTCCCTTGTTTCCCTCCATTTGTTTGGAGCTTTAAAGACGTTTCACCCCGTTAGTTTGGCGATGATAGGACGATTCAACCTATACATTTTGGCGATAATGACGCTTCATCCCATTAGTTTGGCAATACTACGTTTCAACTCATTATCTTGGCAATAATATGACGGTTCACCCCATTCAGGTGTCGATTTGGTTTTGAGAAAGCTATAACGAGCCTGTCAATTTAAAATAAATCGGTGTGTGTGTGTGTGTGTGTGTGTGTGTGTGTGTGTGTGTGTGTGTGTGTGTGAGGGGGAGGGGGAGTATTTACACAGGCATGTGTTGTGTTGTGTGTGTGTGTGTGTGTGTTACTCAGTTACTTGTTCGTCAAGGGGAATCCACGCAATGCGAGCTAAGCTCATTATTATCGCGCCTCCTTAACTGGGAATGTATTGCGTGAAATGCATGTTAAGTGTTTTATGTACTGTTGGAATGGCTGTGGATGTGTGTGTAGTCTGTAGTTTAGCCAATTGGCGACATTGGAAACGAAGGCTTAGGGTGGATCTGTTTGGTACCATTCTCACTATAGACGGTACCGTCTCGCCCGAAGGCTTAGGTAGCCATCAGCTTAGGTGAACCATATGATACCCATCTCGCCTTGTACCACTTTTGCCAACCCCAGATGGGACGTCACAACGTCGTCCACTTATTCCAGGTACCTATTTACAGCTAGGTGAACTGAGGCTAACACATGAAAGGAGACAAGCCCAATTTGTCTCCGCCCGGTCTGGGATTGAACCCCCGACCCCTCGTGTGTGAGACGAGAGCTCTACCTACTAGGCTACGGGCTGTGTGTGTGTGTGTGTGTGTGTGTGTGTGTGTGTGTGTGTGTGTGTGTGTGTGTGTGTGTGTGTGTGTGTGTGTGTGAGGGGGGGGGAGTATTTACACAGGCATGTGTTGTGTTGTGTTGTGTTGTGTGTGTGTGTGTGTGTGTGTGTGTGTGTGTGTGTGTGTGTGTGTGTGTGTGTTGCGAACAAACACATTAAATAATGTTGTACATACACAATATATATATATATATATATATATATATATATATATACATATATATTTATAGCTGACAGGGCTAAGATTCGAACCATATAGGCAGGAGGTCCAGTCACCTACACCACCATATATATATATATATATATATATATATATATATATATATATATATATATATATATATATATTATTATTAAATACAGTATTATACAGTACAATCAGACACAACCAGAGAGAATTACGAGTAAAGGCAGATACCCTCCAATCATCAGGTAGCCTGCAACTCCTCTCTCTGGTTCCCGGTAACAACTGAACCTCGGGGGACAGGCCTAGTTGTGCCAAGCTGGGGTGGGGGGGGGGGGGGGGGAGGGGGGGGGTCTGTTGCTGGGGGGGGGGGGGTCATTGGCTAACTAACCCTATACGTTCCCTTTGTCTATTACCTTGTCTCCCTATCATTTACAAACATTACATTGCATTACACACACACACACACACACACACACACACACACACACACACACACACACACACACACTCTCACTCAATCCTCTCTCTCTCTCTCTGCCACTAACTTGTCTCAAAATCATTCAGACACACACTCAGATTAGCATAGTCTCTCTCTCTGACACACCCAAACACATACACACACACACATACACAGACAAACACGCTCACACACACACACACACACACACACACAATCACACATCTATGTCTATATATTTATCTATCTATCTATCCATTTATCCATCTATCAATCTATCTATCTATCTATTTATCTATCTCTTCTCAGATTAGCATACCTGTTGGTGAGGTTTCCTGGCAACCCGAGAACTAACATCGAACACCAATATTGCCCAAAGCACCGGTAACTCCAAACCAGTCTATTATTTATTAAGGGGGGATGGGCCGCTTTTCTGGACCACTTTCTCCCTCATGTTTAGCCCCATTAGTTAGTCGATTGTAAGACCTTTCGCCCATTTCTTTGTCAATATTTAGACCGTTCGTGCTATTTAGGTGTCGATTTTTTCCCTGGCAAACGATAGTGAGCCTTTCTACCGAAAAATGTACAAATTAATCTAGAAGGGGGATCTAATGTTTTTTTTTTTTTTTTATTTGATGGAGGTCTAGGGAGGAAACTAGAACGATAATGAATACATGCAAATATCGCCCTGAAAGTGAACCATCTCCCTCCCCTTAAGGGGCGTCACCTACCTTTCTCTCTCTCCTTAACCCTCTGACTTCCATATACCCTTCCTAATCTGAATAAAATCGTCGCATAATGGCCAGCAAACAGGAATGAAAGGCGTCGTCATCACATCTTGAAAGGCTTAATTAACAAGCTCTAAGTCATTAATGGTGAGGGCTATATTAACATGACGTATTAACCCCTTCAGACTCATATGACGCAGAGGTTGCCAGATTAGCAATAAGAAATAGAGTTCTCACTCTTATAATTACCTCTCCAAAATTAGTTTTCTGCCCACAGCTAACTCAAAGACAACTGCAGAGGTTGAATTAACTAAACTAAAGGTTTCTAAATACCCCTGATGGTAACAAAGGCTTTAAAGTATCCCCAATAGGCTCAACACAGCTAACTCAAAGACAACTGCAGAGGTTGAAGTAACTAAACTAAAGGTTTCTAAATACCCCTGATGGTAACAAAGGCTTTAAAGTATCCCCAATAGGCTCAACACAGCTAACTCAAAGACAACTGCAGAGGTTGAAGTAACTAAACTAAAGGTTTCTAAATACCCCTGATGGTAACAAAGGCTTTAAAGTATCCCCAATAGGCTCAAAATCGCGTCATATGTCGGAGAGGGTTAAAAAGGGCCTCCAACCATTAACAAGCTTGGAAATATCTCACTCAACCGTTTTTAGCACCACAGATCCTTCTTAAACTGGACAAAATCGTCAAAATATATCTAGAATGAACTGTAAAAACCACGTTCACGGTACAGAAGGGGTTAAGGGAGCCCATCTCGTTTTATTATCTCTCTCTCCCTCTTTCCCGGGCTTGTATCCATTCGGCTCCATTCAGCCTACTGTTTTTTAAGACGTTTATCCCCATCTAGGTGTCGAATTATTCTTGGCGAGCGATAGCGAGCCAGCATTATATGGAGAAATCCGGTTTCGCCGGAGACATTTTTCTATCGAAAAATGTACAAATTTAGCCTGTTGACAAAACACATTATATAAAGTATGCTAGCTCGCAATCGCTCGCCAGAAGAAAAAAATCTACACCTGGATGGGGATAAACGTCTTAAAACAATAGGCTGAATGGGGCCGAATGAATACAACCCAGTGAAAGAGGGAGAGAGAGAGAACAAAAACACGAGGTGGGCTCCCTTAAGGGGAGATTTCCACTTGAGGGACTTTTTTCTTGACCCCTTTCTCCCTCATGTCTAGCCCCATTGCTTTTGAGATTTCAAGACGTTCGCCCCATTAGTTTGGCGCTTTTAAGAATTTCCGCCCCATTCTGTCACTTTTAAGACCTTTCGTGCCATTTAGGTGTCGATTTTATCCTGGCGAGCGATAGCGAGCCTGTAATTTAAGAGTAGCCGGCCCTCGGCCGGGACATTTTTCTACCGAAAAATGTACAAATTTAGCTTAAAAGAGGGTCAAGGGGGTGAAATTTTAAGATTGCTGGAGGAGTAGGAAACAAACTAAAAACCTCCCCTTATTAATTCACGTTCAAATATCCCTCGGCAATAATTACCTTGAGCTTGTTATCCCTTTCAGGATGTGACGGCGCATCTCCTTCCTGTTTTCTGGCCAATAGTAGACGATTTTATTCAGATTAGGAAGGGTATAATATGGAAGTCGGAGAGTTAAAGTGACATAGGCTGGTATTCTTATTAAGGGGAGATTTCCACTTGAGGGATTTTTTTTCTTGACTCCTTTCTCCCTCATGTTTAGCCCCATTGCTTTTGAGATTTTAAGACGTTCGCCCCATTAGTTTGGTGATTTTAAGAACTTTCACCCAATTTATGTCACTTTTAAGACCTTTCGTGCCAGTTAGGTGTCGATTTTTTCCTGGCGAGCGATAGCGAGCCTGTAATTTAAGAGGAACCGGCCTTCGGCCGGGACATTTTTCTACCGAAAAATGTACAAATTTAGCTTGAAAGGGGCTCAAGGGGGTGTTATCTTAAGCTTGATGGATATCCAGAGACCAAACTAAAAACCTCCCCTTAAACAATTCTTTCCTTTCGCCGCGCCTAATATCGAGCACATACTGTGGGAATGAGTGTGGATTACTAAGATTAAATGGATTAGCTCTCCCATTTCTCAAGGTAACGTCATTTTTCAAGTTAGTTCGTCCATTAACAATTCTGCGAAGGGGTAAGAATTGTTTAGGAATACCACTCATAGTCTTTACCCGTTTAATTCCCGTAAATCCTTCCTAAGGTGAATAATAGCGTCTACTGATAGGCAGAATAAATGGTCAAAATGCGGCATAGTCCTCAAGGGTTTAAAATATATAATGAAGGATAGCTATAAACATTAACAAAATAATAATAATAATAATAATAATAATAATAATAATAATAATAGCTTTGAGAAATAATAATAATAATAATAATAATAATAATTATAAAATATATATAAAATAAATAATATATAATATATATATAAATAACTATCGGTATTTTTCGATTTCTCCCTACAAAACACATTCAAGTATCCCATACATTATAACTATGGTATATTCACTTCTTTTTGGCCAGCAAGCTTGACCGATAACCTCCTGACTCAAAGATGCCTAGGACAATCATTTAAATATTTCTACCAATTGAGAAGAGGCAACCAGGAAATAGTGTGAAGCTATACAGCCCATTTGGTCTATCTCATTATTGATTACAAGAGATAAACAAGTAGCCCATTTGTTCTAGCCTTTTTTGAGCTAAAGGATGTCAATGTACACCCAATTTTCTATAGCCCTTTTTGAGTTACAAGACGTTAATGTGCAGCCCATTTGCGCTAGCCCTTTTATAGTTACAATTTAGGAGGGGGCCGGGACAGTTTTCTAACAAATTTTTTTACAAATTTATCTTGACGGGGGTGTCTAGGATATGACACTCAGAGGCGTCGATCATGTTTCTGAGCCCGTACATAAGAACGATTGTCTGTCTTAATTTATGATGGAAGAATTATATTGATGGTGTATGTGTGTGAGAGAGAGAGTGAGTGTGTGAGAGAGTGTGATTGTGAGAGTGAGTGAGTGTAAGAGGTGACAGAGAAGAATACAACAAAACAACAACGTACACATTGCCGGACACATATAATAAACACACACAGATAGTGACAGTCACACACACACACACACACACACACCCACACACACACACACACACCCAACTCAAATAAATAAAATAATATGGAGGTGATTTTATTAGAACCTGAACCCTTTTAAGGGGCAGTACTCGCTTTTTCTGGACCCCCTTCTCCCTCATGTTTAGCATATTAGTGTTGAGGTTTTAAGACGTTCGTTCCGTTAGTTTGGCGATTTTGAGACCTTTCGCCTCATTTTGTTGTCAATATTAAGACCTTTCGTGCCATTTAGGTGTCGATTTTTTCCTGGCGAGCGAAAGCGAGCCTCTAATCTTGCATTTTTCTACCGAAAAATGTACAAATTTATCTTGAAGGGGGTCTAGCGGGTGTTTTTCTTAGTTTGATGGAGGTCTGGCGAGGAAACTCAAAAATAAATTAATACATAAATACATAAATATAGAAACCAAAAACCAAGTACTCTACCCCCTTAATCGATCCTAAGAGGTTTAAACGATATAATACCACGATAGACCATGAGCTAATCTCCACAATGACCATATATCCACTCATAAACAACTCCCCCTCGGCAACTCGATTACCCCCTCTTGATAATCCGATAATTAAAAGCCGGGGGGGAAATAACCGATAAGTGGGTTGGGTGAATTCCACGGGGCGCTCGCTGGACGTATCGGCTACCACATACACACACACGCACACGCACACACATACACACATACTGTAGACACACACATACTTACTTACTTACTCTCTCTCTCTCTCTCTCTCTCTCTCTCTCTCTCTCTCTCTCTCTCTCTCTCTTTAACAGACAAACGCACACACACACACACAAACAGATATAAACACACACACACACACACCACACACACACACACACACACACAAAGACAACCACATACTAAATTTGTGTAAGTCTGAGCAAGTAAATTTAATTCAGTTCAATTCAATTCATACACACACATACATAGCCTACACGTAGGCACACACCGGTAGAGAGAGAGAGAGAGAGAGAGAGAGAGAGAGAGAGAGAGAGAGAGAGAGAGAGAGAGAGAGAGAGAGAGAGAGAGAGAGAGAGAGAGAGAGAGAGAGAGTGTGATGGGGTAGGGGGGCTAATAAACGTTAAGAGTGCATTAGCGGGAATTTAGCGTTGGTTTTGGTCACGTTCCCGTTAAAATTAGCGGGGAGAGGATGTGTGTGTGGGGGGGTGGGGGGCAGGGGGGGGGGCAGGGGGGGATGGAATAGCAGGGGTTTAGTGATAGAGGGGGTGAACTGGGAGAGGAGAGGGAGGGAGAGCAAAATATATATAGATAGTGGACAGACAGACAGACAGACAGACAGACAGACAAATAGATAGATAGACAGACATATATATATATATATATATATATATATATATATATATATGAGGGAACAGTGAAGCCAACCTGAGCGAGGCAGAGTACAATTTAAAATCAGCAGAAACAGAATACAAGGAGGCGATTCCCATGTATAGAGGAAGAGTTAGGATGAGAGAGAGAGAGAGAGAGAGAGAGAGAGAGAGAGAGAGAGAGAGAGAGAGAGAGAGAGAGAGAGAAAGAGAGAGTGTGTGTGTGAGAGAGAGAGAGAGATAATATTATCCAAGGAGGGTAATTCCCATGTATATATGAAAAGTTAAGACGGCAGCCCGGACAAACTTTTTCCGCTATACATTCTTAATTGACTTGTTGACGTCGCCTGCGCTCGTTATGTAACCTAGATACATATATATTATCGTTATTATTATTCTCTCTCTCACCCATGCTCTCTCTCTCTCTCGCATCAGTAATATATAATATTTTGCATCTTCGTTCTTTACTATAAATTTCCCAGAAGTTTTTCTCATTCTGCTGGGGGACTTCTTTCCCCAACTAAATTTAATGCCGACCAACGGTCGGAGGGAGAGGTGGGTGGGGAGAGAGCCTTCTTCTTTGCTATCCTTGCCTTTCACTTGTAGCAAATTCTATTTTAGCATTAAGGCCGGAGTACCTAGTAGGGACCGCAGGGTCTGTGTAGTCTGTGCATCTATGTAACTCTCTGTAACTCGCTCTCTGTTTTGTGTATCTCTCTTAAACTGCTCTCTATCTCTTTCTTTCACTTTCTCACTCTTACTTATACACTTTCATTTTCTTCTCTCTCTCTCTCTCTCCCATGCTGTCCTATTCTTCCAGTGTTCTATATGTGGGGTTCTGTTTTCACTGCTACACTTAAATCCTGAGCACCCCGCTTGGACAGAATGGACTGTGTGGTCAGTGTACCAATGTAACTACTGTATGTAAATTTACCACTGCCCACTCTCTCCTATTGTCCACCCCCCCCCCTCTCTCTCTCTCTCTCACTATTACTCTCACATTCTCTCTCTCTCTCTCTCTCTCTCTGTTAAATTAACTTCGTAGAGTTGACAGAACGAATATATAAACGCCATTGGAGTAGCACAAAATTGACAACGTTTCGCAGTGACCTGAAGAAGCTATCCGCGAAACGTTGTCAATAAAGTGCTCCTTCTAAATGGTGTATTCATTTTCTCTCTCTCTCTCTCTCTCTCTCTATATATATATATATATATATATATATATATATATATATATATATATATATATATACAGTATATACAGTATATATAGGGGAGGTGTGGTGGAGTGGTCATGCCACTGGATTGGTAATCCAATGGACCCGGGTTCAAATCCCGATATGTCAATGGGAAGATATTATTGGGATTGAATTTGTGCTGTACCTAGTATCAGTGCATTACCACAAAGCCCACCGAAATGCTAAAAAAATACCCTCATTGTTCCCTGATTAAATAACACTGTATGAATATTCCCATATTCAAAATATGTTACAGGGGGACAATGCCTAATGAGTTCACTGCTCAATAGGTGGCGTTCTGAAAGTGAGGGTCTGAGTCTGGAGGGTGAGACGGTGAAGCACTTGAGCGAAGCAACCGGCCGCTTCAGAGATGGAGCTGCTTCGAGCCATGATGGATGCTTCGCATGTCTCACTCCTCAGACTGGAACAAGACCTCACGGGCTTCACCGTGTTGAGCGGTGGAATGTACAGGCTCTCAGCCTATGCCCGAGAGGAAGTAGTTGGAATATAGAAAAAAAAAAAAAAAAAAAAAAAAAAAAAAAAAAAACAGTATATAAATTTGTGTGTACATAATTATATATATGTATATATAATATATTATTTATTACATATAATTTTATACATATAATGCTGGTCAAAGTGAAAACAATATTCTATACAATATCAATCTAAAGACCAGCTTATGTTAAGTGATCATTAAATACAATATATCAACAGTTATTTACATATATATATCTTATTAAGAGGAATACATGAATTGGTTATCTCTCTCTCTCTCTCTCTCTCTCTCTATATATATATATATATATATATATATATATATATATATATATATATATATGTACAGTATAATTCTTTTTGGAATTGACCGCCCTTGTTCCCTATTAAACAAACAGTGCTAACCTTTCCACGTTCAAATGTCAGCACTGTGTTTGCTTCTATAGTTTCTAATTCAGGTCAGTTGAGAGAGAGAGAGAGAGAGAGAGAGAGAGAGAGAGAGAGAGAGAGAGAGAGAGAGGGAGAGGGAGAGGGAGAGGGAGAGGGAGAGGGAGAGGGAGAGGGAGAGGGAGAGAGGGAGAGGGAGAGGGAGAGGGAGAGGGAGAGGGAGAGGGAGAGGGAGAGGGAGAGGGAGAGGGAGAGGGAGAGGGAGAGAGAGAGAGAGAGGGAGAGGGAGAGGGAGAGGGAGAGGGAGAGAGAGAGAGAGAGAGAGAGAGAGAGAGAGAGAGAGAGAGAGAGAGAGAGAGAGAGAGAGAGAGAGAGAGAGCAACAAAAGCTGGCAAAATATTATTAAAACTTCCTGGCCTAATAACCCTGCAATACAGTTGACAGTAATGCTCCAACTTCTTGTCCTATCTGATTTGGCTTTCCTACTGAGCTTAGTTTCATGACCATACTGTATGTATATATGTACCGGTATATATATATATATATATATATATATATATATATATGTATATATATATATATACAGTATATATATATGCATAACAAGTCACAGAAGCACGCGAACAGTAAATAATGAAGAAGGCCACAAGGATATTATATATATATATATATATATATATATATATATATATTTATACCTGTATATATAATTATATATATATACCTGTATATACATACATATATATATATATATATATATATATATATACTGTATATATATATAGTGGAATTCTAATTCGAAGTAGAGTATGTGAAAGCGTATGTATGTGTGTATATTAATATTGATCGGTGTGTGTGTGTGTGTGTGTGTGTGTGTGTGTGTGTGTGTGTGTGTGTGTGTGTGTGTGTGTGTGTGTGTGTGTGTGTAGCCATGCGTGTTTCAGTCAGGTGTAAAAACTTGAACAATAAAAGTCATGACACATGTATATCCCCGTCAACATTGCAGCTCTCTACATCCACGAAATTATTAATGCACACACACACACACACACACACACACACACACACACACACACACACACACACACCAAGTCTATTACTAAGCACACCAACATATTCATATCTTAACCACATAAAATACATACTATACCTACACACACAGACACTCACAAACACACGTACACACACTCAAAAATACACGCACGCACACACACACACACACTCTCACACTCACAAAAACACACACACATACACATATTAAAAGACCGAGTGCTCCACATAAAAAGTGGTTCTGGTCTCACATCCTCATGGCGGCGTTCCAGGCAGCCCTGTTAAGAGCTGCCTCACTTGTCAGGTTCTTTGATTTAAGATAAGACTGCAAAGACCGATCCCACGTCTATTTTGGTTCACTCCTCGGTGCAGCTCCCTCCACATTCATGGACTTGCATCTTTTCACCCAGCTTTGTTCATCCATCCTCTCCACATGTTCAAACCATCCAAGCCTGCTAGTATGTATCTCTTCACTGATACTCTTGATACCTAACCTCCTTAGCTCTACACTTGATATCCTATTTTGCAGTTCGGCTCCACACATCCATCTCACCATCCTCATCTCATTGCGTTCCAATCTGTTGGCATCATCCGCGTTGACAGGCCACGTTTCTGAAGCATATGTCATTGCGCTTCCGACTATGAAGCGTACACCTTTCCCTTCAAGGGGAAAGGGAGTCTTCTCATGGTGAGTAGTGGCAAAAGTTCTCTAAGCTATCCCCAGCCACATCTTGTTCTGTCGATAGTGGCAGCCTCGGCCCCACCACCAGCAGAGGTGGTATCTCCCAGGTAGCAAAACTTGTCCACCATCTCCAGTGCCTCATTGTCAAAGTTAACACTCCCGAGCCGGTCATTGAATACAAGCTCACCATTGCATACTATGCATACACATTTCTCAATTTCGACTTCTTCCTTGGTAGAGGTTCCTTTATTCTATAGTGCAGCGCTTCTTCCCGTGATGAACCCAGCAGCGGCAGACACTACATTGTATTGAGTTCGCGCCCACCCCTTCTCTGCATACTGTGCATAGGTATGCCTCACCTTTTTCTACCTTTCCTAGCCCTAATCCACTATGTAAAACCTTTGTTTTATTTATATCAACTCTTAACCCTTTACTTGCCATGCACTCTTTCCATCTTCTGAACTTGGCCTCTGCATCCCACGCGCTATCTGCGAGAAGTACTAGGTCATCTGTGTATAGCAGTTCCCATGGGAGCCCAAATCTGAAATCTGATAGTGCTCCAGAACCATAACAAAGAGGAGAGGGCTTAACACAGATCCCTGGTGAACTCCGATGCGAACTGTAAACTCCTCACTCAGTTCATCTTTCATTCTCACTGCCGTTCGCGAGTCCTCGTACATCTTCATTATCACACGCACCAACCACTCCTCTACGCCAAGTTTTCTCATAGCCCACTGCACAACTTCTCTGGGCACCCTATCAAAGGCCTTCTCCAGGTCTACAAACACAAGATACAGACCAAGCAACAAGAACAAGCATATTACTAAATACACTAACACTCATATCTTAGCTCCATAAAAGACACACACACACGATCTCACACACACACACCCACACTCACACACACACCCACACCCACACACACACACACAACATGTCTATTACAAAGCTCACCAACATACTCATATCTTAACCCCATAAAAGATACACACACACGCACAAGACAAACACACAGTCACACATACACACACACACACACACATGACTATTACACAGCACATCAACATACTCGTATCTTAACTTCATAAAAGATACACACACACACAAGACAACCACACACACACACACACACACACACACACACACACACACATACACACACACACGTCTATTACACAGCACACCAACATACTCTTATCTTAACCACATAGAAGATATACCCATCTCCGCTCCTTTTGCCTCTTACGGAAAATGCTCATAAATAACCACGCTATTGTGCCTGCCCCCCCCCCCTCTCTCTCTCTCTCTCTCTCTCTCTCTCTCTCTCTCTCTCTCTCTCTCTCTCTCTCTCTCTCTCTTTCACTTTCACACTTTTACTTATCCACCTTCACTCTCTGCTCTCTCCCACTCTCTCACACCCTCACTCACACATTCAGTGTCTTACTCACATATGTAGTCTCTCTCTCTCTCTTCTTCACTCTCTCCCACTCACTCACTCTCTCACACCCTCACTCAGACATTCAGTGTCTTACTCACATATGTAGTCTCTCTCTCCTTTTCCCTTCCACGCTGACACACACACACACACACACACACACACACACACACACACACACAGTCACACATACACACACACATTCTCTCTCTACACACCTACACTCATTTCCCCCTTCGGACACACGCATTCTCTTTCACTTTATTTGTCTGCCCTCCGACCCACCCCCACCTCTCTCTCTATCTCTCTCTTCAAACACACCTACTCTCTCTCTCTCTCTCGCTACACACACACACACACACACTCTCTCTCTTCAAACACAACACCTCTCTCACTCCACACACACACACACACTCTCTCTCTCTCTTCAAACACAACACCTCTCTCACTCCACACACACACACACACAACCTACCTAACCTAAGGTCACCTAAGGTTGTGTTCGCCACTCATCTAGTGGCACCGAGGAGCGCGCTACCACTCGTTCTGGGTGGTGATTTGGTGCAGCAGACTGTTGGAAGGGGCAGCACGCTCCCCTGCGAAGATGGGCTTGTCTGGCACTTTTTGCAGTTCGACATCGAGGGCTCTCTAAAACGAGACGCCCCTCATATCGCTTACTCGCCGTGGGAGTTTCTTGAAGAGACGTGGGCCTCTGTGTGATAACCACACACACACACATTATCTCTCTCTCTCTCTCTCTCTCTCTCTCTCACTCTCTCTCTCTCTCTCTCTCTCTCTCTCTATCGTACTCCCCGCTTCCCTTCCCGGCCAATCTCACTGCCTCCTCTCACAAAAGAAATCTAATTTACCTTAAAAATATAGTCTGGCTCGCTCTCATGACCTTGTGTGTGTGTGTGTGTGTGTGTGTAAGTGTGTGTGTGTGTGTGTGTAAGTGTGTGTGTGTGTGTGTAAGTGTGTGTGTGTGAGTGTGTGTGTGTGTGTTCTCTCTCTCTCTCTCATTGCAGTCTTCAAATACTTAATGGGTTTGACGAGGTGGATTATAACAAAATTATTACCCCCAATAGGAATACAACACGCAACCATGGATGAAAGTTATAAGTAAAAGAAGTACTGCACTAGCATATACAGAATCTTTCTTACATATGTAATCGGTTCTAACTTGAACAACACTTTGTAAATAGTTTGTTAATTGAACAGTTCAAGAAGAGAGTAGATAGTAGTTTGCAATACTCTACACAATATCTCTCTTTCCACTTTTAGTATCTTCCCGGAATGGACCACAAGGCCTATGAGATAATAATTATTGTAACTCTCTCCTCCCTTTCTCAGTGTAGGCTACTTGTGGGTGCTTCGTTGTGTGTGTGTGTGTGTGTGTATAATAAATAAATACTAATAATTGTCGGTGCACTGAGGCTGAAAATCTACAGAATTTGTCTTAAACCTAGGTACAGTACAATACTTATTCTACCTTAACTACGAGGTCACATGCGACCTTTGGCGACCGTGAGGTGCCTAACTTCCCACCAAGTACATACGCAGATGCACTTTGTATTGGTGAGAAGATGTGTAGGCTAACACAGGTTGACAGCAGCTTGGTTAGGGAGGAACCACGATACAATTCTCTCCGACGCTATGGCCGAAAAACACATTAGGATTCTGGTGGTGGCTCGAACCCTTGCCTTGGCCCATTGCGGTCAGCGCGAAACACAGCGCCTTAAACCACTTGACCATAGCTAACCGTATATATGTGTGTGTGTGTGTGTGAGTGTGTGTGTGTGTACATACTATAAATACATACACACACACATATATATATATATATATATATATATATATATATATATATATATTTTTTTTTTTTTTTTTTTTTTTTTTTCTATGTGATTGAGGGAGGCAAAAGGCATAACTGCCTATAGCGAGTGCCTCCCCCATAGTTGAAAGAGTGACAGGGCCAAAATCAAGGGACGTTCGAGCCAAAATGCCTGGACACACGGAGTTTGAAGCAATTTAAGTCATAGGAAGAGGGAAAGACTGATTCTGGGAGAGAGTTCCAGAGCTCAGATGTTGAGTAGAAGAAAGTTTGAGAGTAACGTTTCACTCTTGGGTTGGAGAGTTGCACAGAGTAGGGGTGGGATTGAGTTGCAAGACGGGTACCACGTGCCCTACGTAAAGGAGGTGGTATGCACTGGGATAGCTCTGAGGAACACTGATTATTATAGTAGCGATAGAATAGCGAGAGAGATGCAACATTGCGGCGGAGAGAGAGAGATTGCAGAGAGTTGGTGAGTGGACGGGAGTTAATGATACGAAAGGCCTTCCTTTCAACTTTGTCTAGGAGAGCGGTGTGAGAGGAACCTCCCCATACATGTGAACAATACTCAATACAAGGCCGCACTATGCCCCTGTACAGAGCAAGAAGCTGTGCAGGGGAAAAGAACCCCCTAAGGCGGTTGAGCACACCCAGCTTCTGGGAGGCTGCCTTAGCAAGACTGGTAATATATATATATATATATATATATATAAAGGCTACGATAAAGGGGAAACGCAGCCCAGTACAATTCGCGAAAAGAAGCAACAGCGCGGACAAAGGAGCGATAAGGATGAATGAAAAGGATGCCTAAACAAAGAGAGAGAGAGAAAGAGAGAGAGAGAGAGAGAGGCTGAATGTGTGGGTGAGTGCGAGTAAGTGAGAGAGAGAGAGAGAAGAGAGTGAAAGTGGATAAGTAAAAGTGTGAAAGTGAAAGAGAGAGAGAGAGAGAGAGAGAGAGAGAGAGAGAGAGAGAGAGAGAGAGAATAAACAGAGAAACAACACAAATCCGCACAACACACACGAAGACGAAGAACAAACGAAGCAGAACAGAGGAAGGAGACGATAAACAAGAGAGAACAGACAAACAACATGATAAAAAGAAAGTAGAGAGAGAGAGGGAGTGAAAGAAAGAGAGAAGCAGAGAAGGGGAAGAAGATAAAAGAGAGAATGAAGGGGAAGGGACAGAATCGGAAGAGAAGCAGAGAGAGAGTGTGAGAGAGAGTGTGAGTGAGTGAGTGAGTGAGTGAGTGTGAGTGAGAGAGAGAGAGAGAGAGAGAGAGAGAGAGAGAGAGAGAGAGAGAGAGAGAGAGAGAGAGAGAGAGAGAGAGAACAAATAAAAAAAGGACAGACAGACACAGACAGAAAGAAAGTAAGAACAAGGAACGAAAGAGAGAGAGAGAGAGAGAGAAAGAGAGTAAGAGAGAGAGAAAGAGAGAGAGAGAGAGAGGCGAGAGAACGAGTTGAGAGATTTACATAGATAGACTGGTCACACAGACCTTACGATCCCAGCGAGGTGGTCAGGACGTTATTCTAGTAGAGGTAGCAAACCTAAAAGTAAAGGAAAATGGAAGGAAAGGATAACAAAGTAGACGGCCGTCTGCCCAACATCCGTGTCTCCCGGCAATTGCCGTACATAAGACAGTTAGAAGTGAATGTCCTTCCAAGGCTTGCAAACTGCTTGGAGGAATTTACGGGATAGTTAGAAATGGTAAGGGTTTGTTCATGTAAACCTTCACGGATAGTATATATTATACATACAAACCATTGTTTCCTAGTACTTTTCAACTGGAAATAAGTGTTCATTACTACCAGATCGTTCTATCAATAGCGATTACCTACTCCATCCCAATTTTCTGTGGTGTGAAGCAAGCCTTTGTTTTAATAACTGTATCTATTGGGCCACTGTCTATTACTTTATTAGGGAGATTATTCCACTCACTAATAATTATACTGTAGGAGAATAATTATTTCGTTCAATCTAGCTTTGCATTCTTGCCTATTTAATATTAACTGGATTCCTTTTGTAGAGTTACTCTCTTTGGTTATCCTAATAGCTCATTAGGGTTTATGTTACTAAATTATTTAAGAATCTTAACACCTGTACCATCAACGTTTAATCAACTTTATTTTGGCTACTCTTAAACGATTATATTCAGTTTCTAAAGGGACTCCAGCAATTAACAGGCTTCGAATGATCTCACTTAACCCTTTTTACTACCACAGATCCTTCTTAAACTGGACAGAATCGTCTAAATATGACAATAATAAAATGAAAAAGACGTCGCTGGTCCATACTGGGGACAAAACACTATCAATTGTCCTCCTTTCCTCCGTGTCTTATGAGAACAAAAGATCGAGTTCCCTTAATCTCTCGTTGTGTGTTCAGTTTTTCTTAGTGATGGGTTCAATTTAGTTCCTCTTCGCTGCACGGATTCCAGATTTTCCATTTCTTTTATGAGGTAGGGAGATCAGAACTGCAAAACATACTCCAGATGAGGTCCCACTATACTTTTATATAATGGCACAACTATGTCTTTGGTGAGAGAGAGAGAGAGAGTACAAAGGAGTACAAAAGAAATCAAGCAACAATAGTTCTAGTGACCCTTCTAGGCTGCTTGTCCTCCAAAACACTGAGGATCAAGTGTCCAAACAGTGGTTTAGAGTGGGTAAGGAAACATTGGAAAGGGAACTACTGCCCTGGAACTAATGTCCGTGGCAGGACTAGGAAGTTAGTAGGGGACATATGGGTTAGTAACTGAGGGGAGGATAAAATAGTTATTCATTTACAAACGCAGTCAGTCGCGGGTTTGATGAGAGATATTTGTCTAGGCGGAGTTTAAATGAATCAACGGTGCTGCAGTCTATAACGTCTCGGGGAAGCCCATTCCACAAGTTGACAACTCGATTGAAGAAGAAATTCTTAGATTCGTGTGAGTTAGATTCGTGTGAGTAAGAGAGAGAGAGAGAGAGAGAGAGCTTAGTCACGGTGGTCGAATGCGTTAACTCTCCGTAATAAGCGACTAAGCGTTGGTGGTTCGAATCCACTGCTGATGGGAAAAACCGTGGTACCCTGGCTAAGTCCTAACCCCCTGGGGGTTTATAGTATGTAGTAGTGGTAGTTAAAATATTACACACACACACACATACACACACACACACACACACACACACACATATTTCAAAGATATTTCAAACTGCCTGCTTGCTAAAAAATTTGCTAATGATAGATTAAAATCCTCACAAAATGACGAAGAATGGGTGAAATTTGTAGAGCTACGACGCAAAGCCAAAAAGTTAATTAAGCAAAGTAAAAAGACCCTAGAGTTACATATTGCGAATCAAAGTAAAACAAACCCGACAAATATCTCGCATCAAACCCGCGACTGACTGCGTTTGTAAATGAATAACTTTATTTTATCCTCCCCTCAGTTACTAACCCATATGTCCCCTACTAACTTCCTAGTCCTGCCACGGACATTAGTTCCAGGGCAGTAGTTCCCTTTCCAATGTTCCCTTCCCCACTCTAAACCACTGTTTGGACACTTGATCCTCAGTGTTTTGGAGGACAAGCAGCCTAGAAGGGTCACTAGGTCTGTTGTTGCTTGATTTCCTTTGTACTCCTTTGTACACACACGGTCACATCGGCTGAGGGCGCTTAGTCCCTGTAATAGGAGTTCTGGCATTGGCGGTGGGGGTTCAAATCCAAGCGTCGGCTGGGGAGGTATTTATTCACCCTTTCACGCTCATATGACACAGAGGTTGCCAGATTTGCAATAAGAAATAGAGTTATCTCACTCTTATAATTACCTCTCCAAAATGAGTTTTCTGCCCACAGCTAACTCAAAGACAACTGCAGAGGTTGAAGTAACTAAACTAAAGGTTTCTAAATCCCCCTGATGGCAACAAAGGCTTTGAAGTATCCCGAATAGGCTCAAAATTGCGTCATATGTCGGAGAGGGTTAAAAGCTTTCCCTGGCCATTAAGGGTATAAGTCTAGACGGATCAGTCTTTGGGGACCATTAAGTCTCTTGTTCTCATCCTACTCCCCCGGGAGTATTTAGGCGCTCTCGTTAGCAGTCAAGATCTGTCTGTTGATCACTTGGGCTAAAGTGTGCCAGCCCGAAATAAAATGAGAAAAAGAAAAGAACACGATTATTATCTTCATTATTATTATTGTTATATTATTGTTATTATTATCATAGCTATTATCACACACACAAACACACACACACACAAAGCTATATAAAAGCAGAGTGATAAACAAAACAAAAAACTATGTTACAGGAAATAAATAAATCAGCCAGAGGCGATAGAAGGGTTTATCTAATAAGGGTTTATCTAATAAGGGTTTATCTAATAAGGGTTTATCTAATACATATAAGATGACAGAAGATAATATAAACTCATATACAAGAGATAAACAAAAGATATATGCATAATTTGTCATACTTCGCTCGGGAGAGAAAATTTTAAAATGGGCGAAAAGCTGTCATAAAATTATCTGAATTATGCAAAACTTTGAACTACCTGACTAACTAGTTAATTATCTCTCTCTCTCTCTCTCTCTCTCTCTCTCTCTCTCTCTCTCTCTCTCTCTCTGCTAATGCGTCATTATCTCCTCTCGTTTATTTTATGGTTTATCTCCCTCGCATTTCCTTACACACACACACACACACATATCACAGAAGTGTGTGTGTGTGTGTGTGTGTGTGTGTGTGTGTGTGTGTGTGTGTGTGTGTGTGTGTGTGTGTTCTAATTATAATGAATAGACTACATACTATTGTGGCGTCCTATACAGAGAGACATATTGTAGTAGCCTTTATAACACGTAGTCGCCCCTGTGTACAAGGTTGAATAATTGATCCATTGCGAGTGTCGATTTATAAGGAAGATGGATCCATAAACCTAGATATACAAAAATAAATGCAAAAATAATGGAACTTTTTGTAATGGATAGAATGCATGCCCAAAAGATTTTTTTTTTTTTTTTTTTTTTTTTTTTTTTTTTTTTTCATAAATGTACAGTACTACGAACGTATTTCAGCTGAAAATTCTGTTTTATTAACCCCTTCAACATCATGACGCCTTTCACCTTTGATTCTGGCTAAAATTATATGATTTTATGCAACGTAATTGGGACCTATGTTATTAAAGAGTGTGTTTATTTATGAGAGAGAGAGAGAGAGAGAGAGAGAGAGAGAGAGAGAGAGAGAGAGAGAGAGAGAGAGAGAGAGAGAGAGAGAGAGAGAGAGATTGTATTTACCCATGTGAATAGCAGAGGTAGATTATATCCTGAACAAAATCATCTATTGGTAATATGGTGACAAATTTGCAATGGTGGTGAAGGGGTTAATATCGATGTTTACCGCTCCAACTTCCTTACAGCCTGAAAATTGCAGGTGGTTAATTGTGGCCAGATAGATTGTATAGTAGCCTGGATATTATGAAATACACCCAGTGTACAAGGTTAGGTCATTCACCCGAGTTATCCACCACAGGCTTTAACCCCTTCAGTACCAGGGACTTTCTTTTCATCATATTCTGGCAACTATTGGGTGAATCTATTCAGCTTAGGAAGCGCCTCTAGCAATAATAAGACTTCAGCATATCTCAACCAACCCTTTCAACTACCACAGATCCTTTCTAAGCTGCATAACATCGCCTAAATATAGCTAGAATAGAATGTAACACACGTCTCCGGTACAGAAGGGGTTAAGGGGAGATTTCCACTTGAGGGACTTTTTTCTTGACTCCTTTCTCCCTCATGTCTATAGCCCCCTTGCTTTTGAGATTTTAAGACGTTCGCCCCATTAGTTTGGCGATTTTAAGAATTTACGCCCCATTCTGTAAATTTTAAGAACTTTCGTGCCATTTAGGTGTCGATTTTATCCTGGCGAGCGATAGCGAGCCTGTAATTTAAGATCAACCGGCCTTCGGCCGGGAAATTTTTCTACCGAAAAATGTACAAATTTATCTTGAAAGGGGGTCAAGGGGGTGACATTTTTAGATTGCTGGAGGAGTAGGAAACATACTAAAAGCCTCCCCTTAATACAGGGATGTGTTATGGAGATGAATGTTGTGACCTAGCGTAAACCCCTCAAACTATTACCTGTACCTGATAGTAGGCTACATATTTCTATAGTACATATTAATAGCATATATGTTGATCATTAAAGTGAAATATATGTATACACTTTACACAATACTCAAAACTCACACTAGCTCTCTCTTTAGTCTCTCTCTCTCTCTCTCTCTCTCTCTCTCTCTCTCTCTCTCTCTCTCTCTCTCCTCCTTCTTCTTCTTCTTTGCAATCCTTTCCTTCCACTGTCCCTTACTCTCGAGTTAGCAATCTCGACTTGAAACCACCTCGCTGGGATCGTAAGGTCTGTGTGGTCAGTACATCTATGTAATTCTATGTAAATATCTCTCTATTTCTTCTTCTTCTTCTTTTTCTTCTTCTTCTTCTTTGCAATCCTTTCCTTCCACTGTCCCTTACGCTCGGGTTAGCTATCTCTACTAGAAACCACCTAGCTGGGATCGTAAGGTCTGTGTTGTCAGTGTATTTATGTAAATTTATGTAAAGATCTCTCCTACAGACACCAGAACTCGGGCAGTCAACAATTTAATAAGATTTTCACGCTTTTACATTCGAGCCTTCATTTCAGAAACTTTGGCTCGCTCTCTCTCTCTTTCTCTCTCTCTCTCTCTCTCTCTCTCTCTCTCTCTCTCTCTCTCTCTCTCTCTCAAATCCCTATTATCAACTATCTTTAGAATTGAAAAGGTTCAGCACTAGTATTTGTAGACACATTTTCACATAATACATGATATGTTCTACCTGGAACAAACTTCCCTCAGAAGTTGTAACAGTTCTTCAGTAGAGCAGTTCAAGGAGAGAGTAGATAGTATTTTGCACACTCTATAATGAGAGTAGTGCACTAAACCGTTTACTCCTTCCACTCTGAGTAACTCCCCGGAATGGACAGCCAGGTCTCTGAGGTAGTAAATATTCCTTGTAACTCCTTGTGACTTTGTTGTTATCTCTTTCTCTCTCCCCTGTGTCTTAATCCCACACCCTCACCCCTTCACCCCTTATCCCCCCCCCCCCACCGCTCTCTCTCTCTCTCTCTCTCTCTCTCTCTCTCTCTCTCTCTCTCTCTCTCTTTTACTCACTCACCTCAGCACAGCACAGCACAGCACAGCAAACAGCCAACACCTGCAACACAACAAAAACACATCATTAGCAAGCGTCAACAACAACACCAAATTACAGTCTGAAAAACACCAACAAACAAACAAACAAACACCCTATCAGTGACGCTCCAATCAATTCTATCAGGGTAAACAAATATATGAATAATATGAATAATAACAACTGGGAACAATAACACAAATAATAACAACTGGGAATAATAACACAAATAATAACAACTGGGAACAATAACACAAATAATAACAACTGGGAACAATAACACAAATAATAACAACTGGGAACAATAACACAAATAATAACAACTGGAAACAATAACACAAATATATACTCTTGCTTGAAGCGAGAGTTTGGAATAATATGTGTTATTTGAATATGTGCAATAGGTATTAACCCCATCTGCACCGGCGACGTTTTTTATTATGTTATTCTAGCAATATTTAGACGATTTTGTGCAATTTAAGACTATGTGGTAGTAAAAAGGGGTAAGTGATAAAGTTCGATGCCTGATCATTGCTGAAGGCCCTTTATTAACTGAATAAAATCGTCTAATAGTAGCAAGACTATAATTAAAGGGACGTCACCGGTACAGAAGGGGTTAAGAATTATACAAAAATAACCTATATTCAAATATATCTACATACTGTAATATGCAAATGCTAGTTTCCTGTCTGTAATACATTTTCAAAAGTTTCTGAGCTACACAGGGAAGGATATGAATTTAAAACGAGGGATGGAATTAGGAAGTTAGAGGTAGTTGGACAGATAGATAGATAGATAGAGACATATAAACAGATACATAGAACAAAATAGACACATAGATAGATATATACATACATATATACATAATGCAGTCACTTTCCGACCTACATCCAAACTTAACACACATAGAGATAGATACATATAAACAGATACATAGAACAAAATAGACACATAGATAGATATATATATATATACATATATACATAATGTAGTCACTTTCCGACCTACATCCAAACTTAACACACATAGAGATAGATAGATAGATACATATAAACAGATACATAGAACAAAATAGACACATAGATAGATATATATACATAGATATATACATAATGCAGTCACTTTCCGACCTACATCCAAACTTAACACACATATAATTATATAATTATATAAACACAACATTAAATAACATAAATACATGGCCAAATATTGCATCACAGGTCTTATTGCATAAATACATGGCCAAATATTGCATCACAGGTCTTATTGCATAAATCTTTAGCATTCCTATTATTTGATGCTTAAGGGGAGATCTCCACTAGAGGGATTTTTTTCTTGACCCCTTTCTCCCTCATGTTTAGCCCCATTGCTTTTGATATTATAAAACGTTCGCCCCGTTAGTTTGGCGATTTTAAGAGCTTTCACCCCATTTTAAGACCTTTCGTGCCATTCAGGTGTCGATTTTATCCTGGCGAGCGATAGCGAGCCTGTAACTTAAGAGGAAACGGCCTTCGGCCGGGACATTTTTCTGCCGAAAAATGTACAAATTAATCTTGAAAGGGACTCAAGGGGTGTAATTTTTAGCTTGCTGGAGGTCTAGGGAACAAACTAAATACCTCCCCTTAAGTGATCAAAGAATGGGATGATCTTTTAGTTTTGCTCACATAGAATTTAGATCCAAGGGGCAAGAGGCTATCCCGTACCAGTAGAGCCGCATATTACATGATGTACGGACATTAAGTAACACCCCGTTCTTAACAATCATCATCAATTACAAACCCCAATGTACTTGAAGAAACTAATGAAAGCATGTAGTCCTCCCGGGATTCGAACTCGGGACACCACACCCAGAACACGAGCATCTACTTGAATGTAAAGGGAGGCAAAACATAGACACTAGTGGCAGCAAAATGGCGGAGGTTGGCCGATCTCGGTAACTATAGGGTCTCTAGTTCATATGAGTTCACTTGATCAGTAACATATTATGGTTCATTATAATCTGGCTATCATTTGACGATTTTTATACAGCTTAGGAAGGACCTCTAGCGATGAAAAGGGCAACATCGCTCTCAATTAACCCTTCTAACATACGAGGACCTATTTTTTCCTTTATTCTGGCCACTAGTAGACGATTTTATTCAATTTAGGAAGGAATTGTTGGAATCAGAGAGTTAATTGAGATGGACTTTAGCCATTATATTCCTACAGAGCCTTTCAAACTTGAGTAAAATCGTCTAATGCTAGTTCAAACTAAGTGAAAAGGCGGCCTCTAAACTTGAAAGGGTTAAATCCCATCTTCAGCTTCAAGGGAAGTTAGGAGGGGGTGGGGAGTATGTTTAGATAGGTAGGTACAAAAGAAAACGGTATATCTAAAACAAAAAAATCATCAAAATAAAAAAAAGGTCGCTTGCAAACCACACCAACACACACAATTCCCCCCCCCCCCCCCCACACACACACAGCCAGATACACACACCATACCAAAACAGTTTCTGTATGTATGTATGTTTGTGTGCATACGTGAGCGTTTGTGTATACGGACATGTGCACACTTACTGCATGTTCTTATGTTCCTATATATGTATGTATATGTACTGTATGTGCGCACGTACGTGTATATACGTATGTTCTGTATATGAGTAAGTAAATAAATGTGTATATGTACTGTATATCACTTACTCTCATGGTTATTTTATGCTAATTTGTATTCTGCACATGCATCATTATTGTATTTATTTATTTTGTTTGTAAACTAAGCTTACCATCCTCATATCTGTACATCTCATGTTCATCCACTAAATTGTAAAATTTGTATTTTCAGCTCATGAGGGCTGCCATTCTTTAATAAACCGTTTATTATTATTATTATTATTACACGCACATAAAAACATACTGACCTACAAAAAAAAACACACCAAAAAAACACACACAGATCCACAAACACACACACTAACCCACAAACACACACAGACACACATACCCCCCCCCCCCCCGTACCTACCCTTCCCACACACACACACACCATACTGAACCACAAACACACATATAAACAGACACTCACACACACACTAACCCACAAACACACACAGAACACCCCCACGTACCCCTCCCACCCACAGACAGAACCCCCCCCCCCCCACACACACACATACAAACAAACCCTCCGACTTGTGCCTCCAGTCCCCCATTTGCCTTTTACAGCTGACAGTCAAACGAGGCAGTTGGCGTGTAACGAGCATTTGGAGGACAGGGATCAACAACATTTGTACGAGACGCCATATTGCTGTATTTATTATAATTGTTGTTGTTATTGTTATTATTGCTATTATTACTTGTATTGTTATTATTATTATTATTATTATTACTAGTATTGTTATTATTATTGTTATTATTGTTATTATTATTATTATTACTAGTATTGTTATTATTATTGTTATTATTATTGTTATTATTGTTATTATTATTATTATTACTAGTATTGTTATTATTATTGTTATTATTATTATTATTACTAGTATTGTTATTATTATTGTTATTATTGTTATTATTATTATTATTACTTGTATTGTTATTATTTTTTAATAATGTTTTCTTGTTCTTTGATTCTATTCTTTATCTTTCGTGTTTTTTTCTCCCTAGACCTCATTCAGGCTTAAGAAAATACCCTCAAGATCAATCACCCTTTGAGATAGTTTGTGGGGTTTTTTTTCGGTAGGAAAATGTTCCGCCTTAAGGCCGGTTTCTCCATATGTGTAGGCTTTCTATCGCTCGTCAGAAAAAATCTTCCTATAATGGCATGAAAGGTCTTGAAATTGAACAAAGGAACCGGGCGAAAGGTCTAAAAAATGCGAAACTCATGGGGCGAACGTCTTAAAATTTCAAAACTAACGGGGCTAAACATGATGGAGAAAGGGGTCTAGAAAACTACTATCGAGGTAGGTACTAACAGTATCTGGCATTGGGTATCGAGTATAATGCATCATCAAACCTACAGCAATTCAACGGTAACAATGATGATTGTGTTGTGCCTCAAGCCGGAGTCAGGCAGTGAAGTATATCGGTGAATTACATCAAGGTTTGTATTTTGAGGGATTGGGGTTATTATACAATCAGCTTAAGGGGGTGTTTTTACCGGACTCCCTTCTCCCCTTATGTTTTGCTCATGCAATGTTGAGATTTTAAGACGTTCGCCCCATTAGTTTAGCAATTATTAGACATCTCGCCTCATTTCATTCTCAATTTTGAATAAAAAAAATGTATACATTTTTTGGCCATTTAGGTGTAGAATTTTTCGTGGGGAGCGATAGCGACCCTACAATTTAGGAGGAATCGGCTTTCGGCTGGATTAGTTTTCTACCGAAAAATGCAAAAAGAAAAAAAAAAAAAAACAAAAAAAAAAATATATATATATATATATATATTAATATATATATATCTATACTATATATATATACTATATATATATATATATATATATATATATATATATATATATATATATATGGTGAGTTGTCTATTCTCTGTTTAAAGAAGGGTATCTTTGGCCGAGGGTAGGTCGTTAAGCTAGGCAGGTGTCACGTTATGGGGGGACTGTTATATAAAGGTGGGCTCTATGGTTATAAAGGTGGGCTCTATGGTTATAAAGGTGGGCTCTATGGTTATAAAGGTGGGCTCTATGGTTATAAAGGTGGGCTCTATGGTTATAAAGGTGGGTTCTATGGTTATAAAGGTGGGTTCTATGGTTATAAAGGTGGGCTCTATGGTTATAAAGGTGGGCTCTATGGTTATAAAGGTGGGCTCTATGGTTATAAAGGTGGGCTCTATGGTTATAAAGGTGGGCTCTATGGTTATAAAGGTGGGCTCTATGGTATAAAGGTGGGCTCTATGGTTATAAAGGTGGGCTCTATGGTTATAAAGGTGGGTTCTATGGTTATAAAGGTGGGCTCTATGGTTATAAAGGTGGGCTCTATGGTTATAAAGGTGGGCTCTATGGTTATAAAGGTGGGCTCTATGGTTATAAAGGTGGGTTCTATGGTTATAAAGGTGGGCTCTATGGTTATAAAGGTGGGTTCTATGGTTATAAAGGTGGGTTCTATGGTTATAAAGGTGGGCTCTATGGTTATAAAGGTGGGCTCTATGGTTATAAAGGTGGGCTCTATGGTTATAAAGGTGGGTTCTATGGTTATAAAGGTGGGCTCTATGGTTATAAAGGTGGGCTCTATGGTTATAAAGGTGGGTTCTATGGTTATTTTGATCTTTATTATTGTTATTGTAATTACTATAATTTGTCTTTGTATCGTAATTATGTTTATTAATGATAATATCGTTAGTATCACTACTTTAATAATTATTGCTGTTATTAATTTTGTTATCATCATTATTATTATTATTATTATTATTATTAATTATTAACAGTAGTCAATCAATCAATCAATCAACTTTATTGCGTAATATATACATTTACACTAAAACATATTATATCACATAAAATACGCTTAGCAATCAAGCATATTACACAAGTACTGTATGTGAGTCAGTTTAAAAGCCATACATTCAGCATTGATATTCAATTATGTATATAAATAACATTAAAAACAAACATTTTAAAGTGGCACCACTATAGTGTATGGACTGTTCTGGAGTAGAACATTATTAGTGACAAGAGAACATTATTAGTGACAAGAGAACATTATTAGTGACAAGAGAACATTATTAGTGACAAGAGAACATTATTACTGACAAGAGAACATTATTACTGACAAGAGAACATTATTACCGACAAGAGAACATTAGTACTGACAAGAGAACATTATTACTGACAAGAGAACATTATTACTGACAAGAGAACATTATTACTGACAAGAGAACATTATTACTGACAAGAGAACATTATTACTGACAAGAGAACATTTTTACTGACAAGAGAACATTATTACTGACAAGAGAACATTATTACTGACAAGAGAACATTATTACTGACAAGAGAACATTTTTACTGACAAGAGAACATTATTACTGACAAGAGAACATTATTACTGACAAGAGTTCCTGGCAGAAATGATAACGGTTTTCAGTTGAAGAGACCAAAAAAACAAAAAACAAAACACACACACACACCCACACACACACCCACACAAACGTGAAGGTAAGCATAACATTTTCCTTCCATTTCTAACTACTCTATAAATTCCTTAAGGCGATTTCCAAGCCCTGCAAGCTTATTCACTTCCAACTGGTTCCATGTACGGCAAATTGTCGACGGGAGCGGTGGGTGGGGGGAGAGCCTTCATCTTTGCTATCCTTTCCTTCCACTTTCTCTAACTCTTATGGTTGCTATCTCTACTAGGATGAAGTCCTGGCCACCTCGTAGGGAACGTAAGATCTGTGTGGCCAGTGTGTCTATGTAAATATATATACATTTTTTTTTTTTTCT